>PVKN010007865.1:0-25947 GCA_004027915.1 Capromys pilorides
GAATCATATAGAAACTTCTTTTTTCACAGAAAAGTGGGGAGAGAGGTAACCTATCTTACTAAGCCTTCAGTGAAAAGAGACAACCAGAATACAAAGCACTCTGAACAAGCTCTAGAATAAAACTCTAAGAGCAAAGTTCATGTATCACCTCAATGTCCACTTTTACTTTAAATAGTTCTCAATAAAAGTTCCAATCCAATCAGTTTGAGTGATCTCGGAAGAATTATGCGTTCAGCACAGTTTAAGTTGAATCTTTTACAACCTATTTTCCTCCCTGATGTGAGTGATAAGCCAAAGAGAAGCTGAGGAGCCAGGTAACATGCCCTAGTTTCCTCAACAAAGGCTGAAAAACTTTAATTGTCTTAAACAAAGAGTCTTTTGCCCTGGATTTTCTGGAGGACCTCTATTTTAAGCAGTTCCTCTTATTCTGATTCAAGGAATATTTTTTTTTTTTTTTGAAGCCTTGATTTTGCCTGGATGCCAAGCTATAGAAAGTCATATGATTGGGGCTGAATGAATCTACTGCATCAGCTCTTATATTTAAAATGCCAAAGAATACCTCATGTTTCAACAAAGAATACTTGGAAAAGCATGACCTCGTTTGGCTGGGGACAAACGAAGAATGATTTGTCCCAAGTCTCACATCTGGTATGCAATAGAGAAGGTTTCTATCCAGATTCTTGTGACTTCAGACTTGAAGACTTGACTTCAGACTTGCATTTTCAACATTGCTTTTCATTTCTATGTCCTTGAATCCTGGCACCCAAGTAGTTCAGCTTTGGGATAAATTTCATTCCCAAACTACTGGTCAGTAAGGCAAATTTAACTTACAAAGGAATAGCATTTATTGAAAATCTATTAAGAGTATTTAAGTTAGCACTCAACAATCAATGACATTCTTATACACAAGCAACAAACTCAATGAGAGAGAAATTAGGGAAGGCACGTGTTTCACAATAGCATCCAAAACAATGAAATACTTAGAACAATCTAATGAAGGAAATAAAATAACTATATTTTGCAAATTATAGTATTCTGAAAAAGGAGACTGAAGATGATATCAGAAAATATAAAGCTATTCTTTGCTTATGGACAGGAAGAATCAACTTTGGAAAAATGGCCATACTACCAAAATTGTTATACAGATTTAATGGAAAAATGGCCATACTACCAAAATTGTTATACAGATTTAATGCAATGCCAATCAAAATACTATTAGCATACCCCACAGAACCAGAGGAAATTCATCTGGAAGCAGATGAGACTAGAATAGCAAAAGAAATTCTGGGCAACAAAGGCAAGGTTGGAAGTATTAGAATCTCTGACTTAAAACTATATTACAAAGTTACTGTGATAAATTCAGTATGGTACTGGAAAAAAACAGACCTGAGAATCGGTGGAACACAACTACTAACACATTCAGCTGCTTTATCTTTGACAAAACAGCCAAAGATGTTTACCAGAAGAAAGATAGAACCTTTAATATGTGGTGCTGGAAAAAAACTGGGTCTCTGTATGCCAAGTTCTAAAACAAGATGAGTATCTATCATCATGCACGAAGCAAAATCAAAATGGTCAAAGATCTAAATAGTAAAACTGAAATAATCAGTCTGTTAGAAGAGAAAATAGGCAGAAAACTTGAAGACATAGATGTAGGCAGAGAGTTCATGAACAAAACACAAACTGCATGGTAAATTCTTCAAAGTATCAACAACTACGATCTTGTCTTATGTAAAAGATCTGCACATCAAAAGAAGTCACCTACAGAGTGAAAAGACCACATAGATGGAAAAATACTTTAGGTAATTGTCCCTCGGACAACAAACTTCTAGCTTGAACATACAAAGGACTGAAAAAAATCAGGCCTCCCAAATTCAAAAAAATTGGGCATCTGAGATAAACATACACTTCTCAGATGAGGAAACACACAAAAAAAATTTTCGGCAAACAAATACAGGAAAAAATGTTTAATACTACTGGTCATTTGAGAAATGTCAATTAAAACAATGTTGATTCCATCTCATCCCTGAAAAATAGCTCTCATTGATAAATCAACCAATAACAAATGCAGAAATGGCTATGGTGAAAAAGAAACCATTCTCTATTGTTGTAGACAGTACAACCATTATGGAGAGTCATCAAAAAACTAGGATTAGAGGTCTCATTCAATACAGCTATTCCCCTTTTGAGTATCTTCACAGAAGCGTAAAAAATCATATTGCAGCAATATATGTGCACCCGCATTCATTTAAAACAATGTGTAACAGCTAAGTCAATGCAAATGTCCATCAACTGGGGAATGAATAAAAAAAAAAAAAAAGATGTAGTATTTTTATACATTGAAGTACTACTCAACCATAAAGAAAGATACTCTTGAGAGTTTTATAGGTGAATGGATGCAATTTGAAACCACACTCACCAATGAAATAAATCAGACTCCATGGTGGCTGGGGAGATAGTTCCACGGTACAAGTGCCTGCCTGGCAAGTGCAAGGTTATGAGTTCAAGCCCTGGTCCTGCAAAGAAAAAGAAAAGAGATTTTAGGGTCCGGGGAGATAGCTCCGTGGTATAAGTGCCTGCCTGGCAAGTGCAAGATTGTGAGTTCAAACCTTGGTCCTGCCAAAAATAAATAAATAAATAAATAAATAAATAAATAAATAAATAAATCTGACTCCCATCTGTAAACATTATATTGCCTTCCCTGATGTGAGAAACTGAAAGAGTAAGAAGTTCTAGAATACACAATAAATAGTGTGAACAAGAAGAAATCATTCAAAAGGAAAAAGGAAGCAGAACGGGTAAAAGGGAAAAGGACAGTAGGGCAAGGGAAAAAATACAAGTCAGTTACACTCTTAGTATCTCTTGGTTCATTAAAATGGAAAGTTTGTACTGTTACCAAAGGGAGACGTTTTTATGCCTCTATCTTGTAACATGGGCAATAGCTTTAAAGCTAACACCATGTAATGTCTTAACTATTGCTATTTTTCCACTATTTTGTTATAAAATTTTACTTTACCTTTTCCCCATAAAAGTTTACAAAGAGTATTTAAGAATATCAGAATGGAGTCAAGCTCATGAAATTCTGATTTTTCACCCTTATAAACAACCAATGTACTGTGATACTGTTAGACTATCGTCCGAACTTTTCCTGCGTCGCAGGCCTACTTGCTTTCTTCTTGTCTTTCTCCTCATCTCAGTATGTTTATTGCTATAGGGCTAAATCTTCTCCTTGTTCCTCTTTTTATTCCATTTCCCTCTGCACACTCACCCCACTCTCTGAGGCTATCCTCCTTATTGTATCCTCTAAAGGCCAAGAACCAATGCTATGATAATAGCATTTTTCTATACAAAAATGTCTCAGAACCCCTTATTTATTTTTGTTTGTTTGTTCATTTGTATTTTAAGGAAGAATCTACAAAGTGTTCAGGGTCTCACTATGAGATTGGACTAGTAGTGATCCACCTGTTTATAATCTCCCAACGCCTGGTCTCAATTGCCATCTCAACATGCCCCAGGGGCGGGGCCGGCACAGCAGGCCAAGAATCTCATCCTCAGTCCATGGTGCCTGCTGTCAGGTGTTTTAATCCGCTGAGCTATTTGGCCAGCCCAGAGCCCTTTATTTGAAGAAAATGGAGTGAAGCAAGAAGAATGATTCATTCATAAATTATAAATGCTAATGTTTTGCCTTCACAGTTGAGAGATATAAATCTGGACCTAAATCTCACTCATTTCTGAATTTCTCATTTACAGCTTCTGATTTCTGTCCCAGATTATTTCACAGGGGCAGCGTCTAACTTTATATCTCTGGCTTTGTGATGATAAAGGCTCCATATTCTCCTGAATCTGTGAAACCTTTATTTCTAACATTTACCCCTCAGATACTCTCTAAATTTCTACTGGTCATTTTCAGATTAGAGTTTCTAAAAGATGGCTATAACAATACATATTTTCATCTTCTATTCTCTTGTTACAGTATAAATTGTCTTGCCTCTCACAGAGAGCAGGGCTAATGTTCTCTGCCCTTGGACCCTGGAAAACTTTGTGAACTACCTCAATCAACAGTATATAGTGAAAGTAGAAACACTGTAACTTCCACCTTTCTCTCAAGTGCCTCACAATAGGGAGGACACAATCATACATCTAGGCCTATGGAGAGACACTAAGGTCTCCAGCGAGGAGCCAGCACCATATTTATTGCTAGGCATGTGAGTGACTCACCTGGGACACGGACCCTTAAAGCCTTCAGGTGCTCCCAGCAAACACAAGACTGCAGCTTTACAGGACATTCCAGTGATAATGCTACGTCTGATCTTTTCCCACATTTCTAATCAACAGAAACTGCAAGTGACAATATAACAATATTATAGAAGCTACTAATCTTAGGTAGGGCTGATCTTATGTAGCAAGGCACAAATAAAGTAATTGTTTAACACCAAATCTTAAACTTGTCCAGATTTATTATTGTGCAAATCAATCCAGATTTATTTTAATCTACCTTTTGAAGGAATAAAATATTTTCAAAGGGATAAGGCCAGAATTGGGTGTGGATTTCTCTTATTGTTCCAAGGAAATAATCAGCACTGGGGCCAAAGCACCATTAATCAGAAAGGATATTCGGTCTACTTGAAAATTAGATCACCTCTCAGTCTTGTCTAAGAATCTGCCTCAGTTAATCTGCTTGCTGTGGCAAGATCTTAATTCTGTGGATGAGTAGGAACATTAGCTCATGCAGGTGAGAATTTGAGTCTTTGTCATTAGATCCCTGATTTAACTCAGCATCATTCAGGTGCTGTAATAGCCATAGTCTGTTACTTTCCTTCTGTGGTAGAAGAAACCTCCATGTGGCAAGAATGAGCAAGTGAGAGGTTTGGAAGACTGCTCTAAAAGAATCTCTGTAGTCTTGCAATATCATGATGGTGTTCCAAGATCAGAGAGAAATTTATGTTGCTTCAAGCACACACACTGGATGGGCCAGCGTCAAGAGATAGGCAATTCACTGAAGGAGAGCCGTGGCCAGAAGAATCAGACATGCTGTGGGAAGGTTGTGACTACCTACATAAGTTGTTGGCACAGCAGAAAGGATCGAAGTGTGGAAACCCAAGATTTCCTTTCTGTATTTTCCTCCCTTCTTCCAAGGACTCACCCGCCTTTTTTTTCTGGCTTGGGACCCTACTGTGTAACACCTAGGATGTCTCTTGGAACACAAGAAAGGAGAATGTCTTTTTTAAAAAAAATTAGATCTGACAATTTTATGAGCCTCTAACTTCCATATGAAACTATTTCCTTCCTTTGAACTGAAAACAATGAACAGCTGTTTGGGGAAGTCTCACTTGAAATATGTTTTTGAAACTTGACCCCTTTTATCTGCAAAAAATGAAAGATTATTCAGGTTTCCTTAAGCCATGGGAGTTATTATAAACATACATTTGGAAATATACAAGACAGAAAAATTGATATGGATTTAGCTCTCAAAACAGATGTTTGTGTAAGAAGCCTAGTATTGCCACCACAATGGCAGAAAATCTAATTTTCCTCATTTTGAAGAAATTGAAAAACGGAACTGTGGGGCCTATGGAGATCTAGCAAGCTTGCAAAAGAAATGCTAATGTTCTCAGTTCATTGTACCTAAAGGCCAAGCTCCACAGATTCACTGAGATGCTCACGGGACATAGTCATCTAGGGCTGGCCTTCCAAGGCCAAGCACATCATGGTTGCTCTCCAAACACACACATCACTGCTGCTACGGGCTGCCTGTCCCAGATGCTCTGTGGCAGGGCACACTCTGTTCCTCAGTTCCCACTGCCAACTTCTGTCCTTTTGACAGAGGCACCCAAAATGTGGCTAGGAAGAGTGCTCAGCCAGTCAAGAGTTTAGGTAATAAGAGGGAGCCTTATCTGTAGAAGACATGAAAAGAGTAGTTAATTTTGCAAATATGCTTTTTTCAAAATCATCTTGCAGGCAATTTAAAAATAGTCATCCCTCCCAGATGTGGTGGCACACACCTGTAATCCAAGCACTATGAGAGGCTGAGGAAAGACTATCACAAGCTTGAGCCAGCCCCAACATTTAAAAAACAACAACAATAACAAAACATGACAACTCATTTCTGTCAAGGGACAGACCATCTCCACTTATCCTTGGTCTGCCTCTATCTTTTGAAAGATGAAAATGTAAGCTTTTACCTCTCTTCTGCCATAGTAAAGTTTTTTAATCATCTGTATATCAAGAGCATTATATCATGGAATCACCAAGAACAGAAACTAAAATACACCTAGTTTAGGGATGAGAATCTGAATGGTCCAGCTAAGCCTCACTCTTCTCATTTTGTGAAGCTCTCACACTTGGCAATCCATCTCTGATCCAGAAAGTGGCAGCATATGGTTATAACATGTCCTAATGTTGGCCCATGTAGAAGAAACTTAATTTAAATAGGATATGGATAAGCAGACTAACAGTCAGTCCATGCAAAAGAATTTCAATTTGCTGAATGCATTTCAAGGTGGGCAGATGCACGAGAGGTGATGGGGCATGTTAACATGGCATATGGCTTGAGCTCTCTGAAATGCCTTCACAGACGGCTCTGGCAGTTGAATAAGATCATGCAAGGTCAGCATTCGGGAGCAAATACCAGCTACTGACTTGATAAGAAAATTCTATGGGCCTCAAATACTTTTCCTAGAAAGGGAGATTAAAATATTAAGACTTCAGAGGATGCCTCCAGGGATAACAAAAAAATACCAAGTGATTTTAGTAGTAGAGGATATTTATCTATTTCATAGCTTGAGGTAAATACATGTAGTTTATTTCATAGCTATTACTAGCTTAAGGTGTCATTTAACAAGGAGGAAAAATTGAATTTAAAGCAATGCAACTCAAAATGTAGTTCACAAGCCAGCATCATCAACATCCACTAGAAAGTTGTTAGAAATAACCTTGGTTGCTTCAGCTAAATGAGACTTTGGAGCTATTTATTATTGCAGCACTCCTCAACTATACTCATTGATATAATTATGAATCAACTCATGATATGGACTGAAAATAGTACTTCAGAGAAAGTTATAGCTCTAGCTCTAGTGTATGTATGAGAAAAAAAGAAAGGCAGAGAATCAGTAAACTAAACAAATTGTTAATTGAATTAGAGAAAAGAATGACAATAAGAACTGCACAAAATCCAACTGATCCATAACACTGAAAGTGAGTTATGTGAAAAGACTACTGGTGATAACACATTTTCAGTGAGGCTGCCCATGAGGCTGCCCAAGAAACAGAGAAGGCATGAATGTGACAAAGGCCATGTGGAATAGAAAGGAACTGCATTGATAAGGATAAAGAAAAATTAAGTACTCAAAAAGATAACCAAGATCTCAACAGCCTAAAAACATTTTGTCACCATCCAGCTCAGATCTGTTAGCTGTACCTGGTGACACTCCACCAAGTGTTAACACGGGCTGCAAATCATCCTTCTGCTGCTCAGCAGGGGCAGACAACTCCCCCATCTGTCCCACCCCCCTCCCCCACCAAGAGCTGTCAGCACCTAAAGAATCTGAATGATGCATATGGGTGTCAGGATCACAGCTCTTTAAATTTGATCTCTGCATTTCATCACCTGGAATGTAATCCTGCATTGTATGTTTCAATTTTTGGATTCAATGTCTTAGTCATGATGGGTTGCACAGTGGTGGTGGAAACCTATGTCATAGGACTGCTTGCAATGCATTATCATTTTATATAGCTTAAAAACAATCAAAATAAAGGCATATATAATTTAAATATATACAAATCAGATAATATTTTATAAAAAGCAGGAAAAATAAGCACAATAATTAGGAAAATAACTCTAGTACAGGATATATATATATATATATATATATATATATATATATATTCAGTGGCCTTAGCATGCGTAGTTTTTTTTTTTTTTTTTTTTTTCTGCTTCTGGAATATTTGAACAAACAACACAAAAGGATGGCAGCCAGGTGCTCATATCAGATCTCTTGACCTCACACTGTCAGGAACATGTTTTTAGGGTGGGTGGAGCTCATGGAGACTTGGACATCTTTGGGAGCCTGAGCCAAAGCTAGGAGTGAAGTTTGAGCTTGTAACCTTTAATTGAGAGGTGTCAACCTGATCAGATTAAGAAATGCCCAACAGATTAATTGAAGTACGCTGCAGTTGTGTCTGTGGGGTATTTCTAGAGATGACTGGCATGTCATCTCTAGAAACTGAAAGGGGATCAATCCACTGCAATTGTGGAAGCACCAAGCAACAGACTTGTGGCCTGGATGGAGTAAGAGAGGAAGGAGGAAGTTGGCCAGTGTCTTCAAGAGCTCTCTTCTGCTTGTGGCAGTGCACCTATTGCTGGCGTTGCTGCTGGGTATCAGACTCCAACTTCTTCAGTCTTCAAATGTAGATTGATACAAGCAACTACCAGGGAGCTTCCAGGCCTTTGGTCTCAGAGTGGTGCTAATTTCTTGACCCCTCTTACTCTGTAGGCTCCTCTTTCTTGGACTGAACAGTTTTCTAGTTGCAGACAGCCATTCTGGGTTTTCCCTCCTCTTATCTTGTAAGGTTACTCGATAAATTCTCATATGTCCTCTAGAGAATTCTAATCAATATAGAGCTGGAGCTTCAGCCTGGGCTTGGGCCTTAGCTTGACCTTGGTTCTGGCCTTTCATCAGCTGGGCCCAAGATCATTGGCAAATGGACCCAAGCACACTTCCTGAGCTAGGCAATTAGGCTGAGATTACTGCTGTAACCCTTTAGGATTTTAGGTTTAATCTTCTTGGGCCTTACAAGATCCTTAGGATCCTGAGAAAGTTCATTTATGGCCTTAGCTTTGCTGGTCTGCATCTCTTTGGCAAAATACACATTTTTCCAGGAACTTAGGGTCTCCCTACCTAAGAGATTCATATCATGGTTTCTTGAAGCTGTTTCAATGCCATTTTCAGGACTGGTTATATGTGGTGTGGTTCTTTGATTTGGCCACATCTACACTGTATGCTGCCTGCTTGAGGTCTCTACTTGGGTAGTAGTATAATCTTGGTATTCATTTTGTTTTCTATTTTGTGTTTCTCTATTATTGTGCATTGAGAAATTAAACATTCTTTCTAATTACCCATATTTTCCATTCAAATTTTAGGCCTTACCTTCTCAATTTCTCAGCTTTTCCATCTACAAAGTGGGAATTATAAGTCTTGTTTCTGTTTCCCTCAGTAGGAGAATATAAGAAAAAAATCAGCCTTTTAAGAGAGTAATGTGAAAAGTTTCCATGTATTCTAATTTTCTTGGCTTTTTGAAAAGAGGGGCAGCCTTAGGAGAGTAGAGAAGGGGCACGATACTGATTCTTGTTGCCCTGTGGTTATCTAGTAAACGATCTGATGATGTGGTTTCATCCATCTGCTGGGGCCATTTTCTGATGTAGTGACACTCTGGGCTTTGCTGTATGTGACAACTCATTAAATCAGTTTCTCATATTCACATAGAAGGGAGCTGTGGGACAAGAGGAACAATGGAAAGAAACAGAAGAGAAAACAGGCAGGAATCAAGATGAGAAGACCAGTGAGGCTGATTAGGTTTAATGACTCTATTTCCCTCCTATGAGTTTCATGGGACATCAAAATACCAAAGAGAACTTCATTTTCTTACTGGCTTTCCCACCCAAGAACTAAGTAGTAATTCTCTTTAGCAACAAGTGGGCCTCCTCTAGCAGCAATGACATAACATCATTAACTTGGGTTCAAAGACCTGTCTCTTCACTCCCAAGGTTGTACTTTGGGGATCCCACAAAAGGAAATTATTTGTTAATAATAATGCACAAAAGCAGGAAACAATCCCAGTGCATATTTTCCAGCTAATTCTAGCCAAGAGAGTTAGTGAGCAATAATAACTTTATTAAACTATAGCATTTGGGGCAATATTTATTCATCGGAAATAGGCTAAGAAATGCAAACACTAAAACAAAAGACGTTGCAGACTGGGGAAAATAAACATGACGCCAGTGAAGCTAAGTGGAGCTTTTCAAAGGAACCATAAAATGTACACAAATGCATGAGAGGAAACTTAAAGATCAAAAAGGAAATTATCATATTCAAGCAGTTCTGCAGTACACAGAGTTGTGTCTCCTGGACTTTGAGGGGAAAACAGTCAGTGGCAATAATTAAGAAAGCCTGCACTCGTTTTTTTAAATAAATATTTCATGATATGTCATTTGCTTCCAAGAGGAGCCATAGCATGCCACAGCCACTGCATACTTAGCAGTTGTGGAATGACAAAAACTGGGCTAATTATGCTAAGATCATACAAATTTAGAAGCAAAGGCAGCAGAAGCTGACAGACTATGTCAAGGGCTATGAATTTGGGTTATGCACAGAACTCTAGGAGTTAGCAGTGTCAGCTTGTTATGCACAGGTTTTACTCGCTGGGGCACCCTTGCTGAGAGTTCTAAAAAACACTTTTGCCAAGAACAGCACTTCAGGGGCTTTCACAAATGAGTGGCTCGAAGCCAGAATGCCTGAGTCATACTTACCTTTTTCCATCTCAGTGTTGCTAAGCCTCCAACTGCTACTAACATGGCCCATTGTGATTCTTCTGAGTGAGGGCGATTTCCTAATCTGTTTGAGCTTCTGTTTCCTTTTTCATTAATTGCAAGAATGTCTATTGAGCACCTACTAAATGTCAAAAGATTGCAGTGGACTCTGGTGACTCAGCCATACACTGAGGCAGGTGTGCCCTCATGGAGTTTTCTTTCTGGAGCGAGTGACATCTGATAAACTGAACTTTTCTATGTTTTAGGTTATGATTTCTATTAAGGAGACAAATAAATGAAAAAAGGGGGACTGAAGTGATAGAACTGAAGGTTGGTGTTCAGCAAAGGTGGCCAGGCAAGACCTCACTGAAAATACTGGAGACATAACAGAAGGAAGCAGGAAGTGGGCCATGATGATATCTGAGAATCAAGAATTCTAGGCAGAAGAAGGAACAGAAAGCACAACACAGGGTGTCTGATGCATTAGGAGAAATGGCCAGGCTGCAAGCAGACTGGAGATATTAATGAGGGTGAGGTGAACAGAAGACAGGCCAGAGGGGCCACAGGAGCCAGCAGTTTACGATTTCACTCAGGTGAGGTAGTATAGAAGAAATAAAGACAGTGAGAAAGGAGACAAGGAAAGTTGTAATTTTTAAAATTGTGCTTTTATGAAAACTGTACCTTCAGGCCATAAAATTACCCAAGGTTATAATGTCTTTTTCCCTTTTATTCTGGAAATTCATTCCAAAATACTCCTAAGAATCTTAAAGATACAAGCCTACAAATTGACCCTGTGCTGTTCTCCTGAAAATCTGAACCTGAGTTTTTCTCCAGTATTATAGATCCACAGATCCCACAGATGTCCATCCTTAAGGAAATTGCACTATTAAACACTCTAAACCCAGGCACATGATTTGCATTCTAATGTAGCTCCACTAACAGAACATTAAGAATACACATCCTAGATGACCTGTCCTGGGGACACTCCCAAACCACATATGAATCCCCCTATTCCAGGCCAGAATGTATCTCATTCTGTGAGCATGCATGGCTTCTTCTCAGTGTGTACTTCTTTCTGCCTAATTAATCTTTCTATGTCTTTCACTGATATGTCCTACAGTTCTTCTCTGTGATATAAGTCAGACAACCTACAAGATATTCCATTTGAGGGGTGAGATGAGGTCCCCTCTCTAGTATATTTTCAGATCCTATCTGATGATATGGTGATAGAGCCATCTGATGACATAAAGTAGAGGGCATACGTCATCCAACAGTCTTTCTACAGCTTTACACTGTTGCTATGTTGAAAATAGACTGCAGTGGGGCGGAGTACAAGGCAAAGATACAGGTAGGAGGCTCCTACAGTCCTCTAGGAGAATGACAGTGGTGCATGAACTCAAAGTAGCAAATAGTGGGGCCCAGTGCTAGTGCTGGCAGGAATTTGTCATTGATGTGGAAGGTCAGGCAAAAGAAGAGACAAGGAGGACTTCCAAGACTTTTAGTCTGAGTACTTAAAAGAACAGAGTACACACTTCCTGGGAAGAAAAAGCTGGGAAAGGAATGCAGTTAGGGGGAAAAATACCAAGAGTTGTGTAGGTTACAATTAGATGTCTGACCATACTCAGATGTTGAGTGGACAGTGAGGTATGGGAGAGGGTCTGGGCTTGACTATTAAGCTAAAAGACCTGTCCACTAGAAGCTACAGCTATGAGACTAGAGGACTTCACCCTGGGTGTGAGTCCAAGTGGAAGAGAGTAGACAGTCTCCAAGGTTACTCAAGGGTACCCTGAGCCCCATGGCATTCTAACATATGTTTGTGCAACATGACAAAGGATTATATCTGCAGATGGAAATAATACTATTATACTTCATTGCTTTGTGGAGATTTGAGAGGGAACATATGCAAAGTACCTAGAAAATACATCTTAGCATATAAGTACCAAATAAATTAAAGAATTAAAATACCACGCTGAAGAAATTCCCATTAAACAGGATCAAAAAGTAAGGCTTAGAGGGAGTTATGAGTTTCCTGCTTGATAAGCTTTGGAGAGGAGATTTCAAAGCATTTTTTAACTTCACGTTAAGTTCTTTGTTTTCATTCACTACACACTTCAATGGTAGTGAATAATTTCTGTGGGTATTTTGAGAGGCTTCCATTATTAGAGTGGTGGAAGATCTATGAAAGAGTTCACAAATTACAAAAATTAATTAAGTGACAATAAAAAATGGGAGAATTCCTAGATCCAGGTCCAGTGGGCCTTGATTGTAATAACATGTGATCCCTCTTTAGTTGTAAGACTGTTGGATATGGCCTATGACACTACCTTCTTGGTGAAGACATCATGGATATTCATGCAGAGTTTTGAGGAAATTTTTCTTTTCCTAGTGTCTAAGGCAACTAGAACACTGACTTGCTCTGCCATGTTTTACTGTGCCAACTGGAGTTCAAGACACACTTGATGTGACCACAAACAACTTTTCCTTAAATATAGAGCCTGACCAAGTCAAGTTGAAAACTCTCCATCTTTTCAAAGAGTTTCTTGACACCATGGTGGGAGAATGCCTGGAGTTCTTCTCTTTCATGGACACTTTGTGCTTTAATGTACTTTGAGGACAGGACAGAGTTTGTCTGGCTTTGTATGGATAAAGTTGGCTAAAGCAACTCATGATTAAATGACACATTCCCAAGTTCCTAAATCTTCAGCCACAAGTCGGACCATGTAGTAATGTCTATGTGATGTTGAAGCCAGTATTTCACATGGCAATAATATCATCTACAGCAGGCTTTTGGATCTTCCTCCTCTCACCTTGTAGTAGCATAGTAGAGGTTGTAGGGCTTGTATTTATGATTAGCATCTTCTATTTCATAAAGAAGAAAACTGAAATTCAGAAAGGCTATGTGGATTTCTGATAGTTCCCTGTCTTAGAAATGATGATGTAAGGATTTGGGCCATATTTAGGAGTTGACATCATTGGTACTCACTACAGTGACCTGCATTTTACTACATCTGAGTGACTTGCTAAGACCACCTAGTGAGAGAGCAAATAAACCCTTGTATTCCACTTATCCAGTATATGTATTTGGTGACATAAAATCTTTCATAGGTAAGAGAACTTTTAAGAAGTAATTTTAATTACTTTGCTACTAATAAAATAAGAGATGGAATTTATAACGGGTTTCCAAGATCCTCAAATTTTCTCTAGAAAAAATAAACATCATCTTGAAGTTATATTATTTTAGAAGTGTTGATGTTCTGTGCCCATAGACATTCTTTAAATAGCCAGAAATTTTAATTTGTGGGAGCCTACGGTTTCTTTCTCAAAAAGGCTAAGAAACTCCAAGTTTTTTCTCCACCAAAATGACTCAGGCGTTGATTTGGTATAACTTAATGCCTACATGCTTATTTGCTACATCTGTAGTCCACCCCAGATGAAAACTGTCAAATGTCAGCAGTCACCCACATACTAGTCAAACCCCCAAATCCATGTTGGTCTCACACTTTCGTGACTGCCTCTGCACTGCCTCCAAAAACACTCATTGTTTTCTAAATGGTCTTGTTATGCCAGCTGAAAATAAGTATTAACTCATATCATCCCACTCCGATAGTTTTCCCTTCAAATATGCTTCCAAATTTGTGAAGCAGGGGCTGGGAATATAGGTCATAGCTCAGCAGTATAAGCACATTCCTGGCAAGTACAAGGTCCTGAGTTTGATCCTTGGCACCAGAAAGAAAAAAAAAAGCTTTCAAAATTTTAAGGTGGGAATATGACTATCAGAGACTTTGGGACCAAGTACTGGCTTTTATAAAGCATATACAATTCCTTTTTTCTACTTCAGATAATTGCTTATGGAAGAAATATAACCATTACTCTAGCTAAAGAAATTAGACAAGTTTATGTAAAATATCCTAAATCCAATATTTTCTGTTTATTTTTTGTGAGACCAGGGTTCAAACCCACAACCTTGCACTTTCCAGGCAGGCACTTGTGCCATGGAGCTATCTCCCCAGCCCCTCAATGTTTTCTATGGACAAAGAACCTGCAAAAACTCTGTAGATGTTGACTTTATTTTCTTTTCAGTAGAAATTAATGGGTGGTTTATACCATGAAGTTAATTTTCATATCCTACTGGTCACTTTGTGCTTTAATGTACTCTGAGGACAGGAAGGAAAACCAGCATCCTCCCAATTAGTTCATGTTGGTAAAACCTGAGTGCTCCACAAAAGAGTCACAGAGTGGCTGAGTTGAGAGAACTGCTACAAAGACAACAGAGCTATTCAGTGCCTGCCAACTAACCTATGAATCTTGGAATCATTCACCTAATGAGACAAAAAATAATATTATAGCAGCAAGGATGCTGCTGGACCTGAGAGTGAACAGCCTTCTTGGTCAGCAGAAAAGGAGAGGTGTCAAAAAGCTCCTTGGTCAGCAGAGAAGTGGATTCAGAGGGGGAAGCAGGACTGGTCTTCCCCTTGCTTACTAAACTCCCCTCACACCTCTAAACTGAGCACTCCTGAAGCCCATGCCCTGGTCCTGCCAATGCCCCCCTTCTTTCCTACTCTTTACCCTTCTTTACTTTATTCCCTAGATTTTTGCACAAAGTTAGCAGTTAAATATTATCTGGCTACTAAAAACCTCATTGTATGCTTTAAGAAGATTATTTATGGACTAGAAAAAGGTCCACAATAGACCACTGTAAAAAATGGATGTCAGAAGAGAAAGTAATGTATGATTCTAATCTTATGGTGAAGAGAAACAGTAGCTACAGGAATATGAAAGCATTAGCAGTGATCTTTTTAAAACACATGGAACCATGAGTGATTTTAATATGCTTCTTTGCTTAACCAAATCCATTTCAACTTTATAAAAGATGTACTGTTACTTTAAAATTACATATTTCCAGCCACTGTAATAAATTTAAAGAACATTAGCTGCTTTGCTATGGTATGCAGGACCTTGCAGTACATGTTCAAATAATATAGAACAAAACAATCTTCCTTGAGCTCAAAGAATTTCCAGCCTACCTAATCGGCGAGATAACTTGGCCAAATGATTGTAAGTGACCAAAATATGAAATATTTTGATTGTTAAAATAAGCTTTTGAATTTTAAGATTCAAAATTTTTTTAGATTTATATAAAAAAAATAGCTGATAGTATACAGATTTCCCATCTACAGCACTGTCTTTTCTTAGTAAGGTGTTTAATGTTAGTTTTATACATTCATCACAACTAATGAGGTAAGACTGACCCATTCCTATGAATTAAATCCCAAACTTGATTCCAATTGCCTTGGAATTGTCCTGACATCCTTTCCTTGCTTCTGGACTCCATCAGAACAGCATCCTACATTAGCTGTGTATCTCCTGCGGCCCTTTTAGGTTGTGACAGTGTTTCAGCTTCCCTTTGTCTTGGCAGAAGGATCAATGGCGGATTTTTCAGAACATCTTTCAGCTGAGATTTGCCTGATTCTTTTCCTGATATTAAGGACTCACAGTTTTTTGAGAGGAAGGACACACAGCTAAATTGCACACTTCCCATCCAGGGTGTTTGCTATCAGCATGATTGATCATGATGGATGTTAACCTCGATCACCTGCCTGGCAGTTATTACTTGCCAGGTTTTTCCAAACTTGTGAGATTGCTATTTTTCCCATGTTCCTATGTAAATGGTCTTTGGAAAGAAGCCACTCTGCAGTCCTCCC
This sequence comes from Capromys pilorides, assembly GCA_004027915.1. NCBI lineage: Eukaryota > Metazoa > Chordata > Mammalia > Rodentia > Capromyidae > Capromys > Capromys pilorides. The sequence continues at coordinate 16,228 of PVKN010007865.1, forward strand.
AGGTTACGGAGTTTTTTCAGCTCCTTGGCAGCAGAGTATGCATAAAACGACCAGGAGTTCTGCATGTAAGGTTTCTCTTCCCTCATTTATGTGTTCAATCATTATATCTACCAGTGTGTACTCCAAGATATTTGTTTTTTGGTTTGGGTTATAAACCATTACTGTTTATTTTCTTGCACAACTGTTTTCAGCTTTAGCTACTGGAAATTTTTCAGTGCCCCTTTGATGCCAACTCCACTGACGTGGAGCTTTGTCTTATTTTACATACTTCCTCGCTTTCTGGCTCCTCTTCTGCATTTCCTGCCCCAGTTATAAGATCAGTCATTTCTTCAAGAATCCTTCCTTCCTTTTATTGTTTCAAATAAATGTCTAGACATTATATATGCTTATTATTCCTAACGTGTAATTGTGTCCAGCTTGCTCAGGTGACCAAGCAAGAAATGCACATGAATACACTAACACATGTGTACAAAGAGACCTATAAGTATTTCTGCATGCACCGTCTATGTCTGTATGTTCAGGTACTGAGTTTATATTGAGGCCTCTGAGTCTACTCAGTTACCATATGAATCAATCTAGCTCTTCCCCTGCCTACTTATAACGTCTGCTCCAGTAGTGAGACAGAAGTCAACAAAATCAGAATGTATGCAAGTAAGATAAAAGTATTAATGTATTTTAAAGGTTTTGGTTCTTTGAATATACTGCCTGGGTTGACAGCTGCTGATCCACGAGATTTTTCTGTTCCTCCTTCCTAATTCCTAAGTGCCTAATGTCTAGCCCACAAAAGAATTTGAGAACAGTATTTGGGGCTTGAACGAAGTTGAGACTGAAGTTTGAAATTATGAGGATGTGCTATGGCTATGGAAAAGAAGTAAAAGGTGAAGCTGAGGGTTTGAACCGGGGATGCTGCCAGAAAATTAAGAGACATTCAAAATGTGGACATAAGAGGAGAGATGAGGACACTGTCATGATACACACGAAGTGAACATTTATAAAGGCCTTTGCTGTTTTTCCTTCCACACAGAGGGAAAAGTGAAGGCTGCCATTCAAACCAGCATACTCAGCTAGCAGGACCAATTTCTTTACTGACAAGATGTAAAAATAATGAGCAATCTATGAAACACTAGCTTCTGAAAATCTGTTAGAAACCCCTACAGACATCACTGCTGAGCTAGGTCAGCAAGAAATGTTGATAGAACTGGCAAGAGCATGTTTTTTAGCCTTTCTTCTTCCAGGAAACAGGATCCCTTCTCCCCCATACCATGTAGTCACTCATGGTGTGGCAAAGTCACCCAGGTTGACCACAAACATTCACTCTTTCTTTCTCATCTTGCATGTGCCCGTGGGCCCCACAGTCTTGTCCAGTTCTCTTGTGAGAACTCACTGTGCTGCTGGGGCTAGCGGTGGGCTCATTTAACTTAACACTGGGTTGCCCCCTTCTGTGTCATTCTTTCTTTCCTGTCCAGGCACACAGAACTTCTCTCTCTTCTTCAAGTACCATGTTCCTATTCTGCTAAGCGTTTAGCTTAGCACAAGAAGCCACTGTTATTACTGGTTTGCAGTTGTTTGTTTTGGTCTTTGAAGATTAAACCTCTAAATCCAGACTGCAGTCTCTTCCACTGGAGTGTAAAGGTGGTATCATGTCAACTATTTATTGCTTCAGAACAAGTTATCCCAGAATTTAATGGCCTCAAATTCCAGCCATCATTGTTTTGTTCACGAGCGTGCAACTGGGCAGGATGGGTGGTGATAACTCCTTTCTGTTCCTCATGGCACCAACATCCCTGGAGTTGGAGGCTATACTCTGAGGCCTACCTTCCATGGCAGGCAGGCAGTTCTGGTGATTGTCCCACCTGCCTGTCCCCACTAGGTTCTGAAAACAAGTCTCCCAAGTGAAAGGAACAAGGTTTTCAGTTTCTGGTGACCTCAGACTAGAGACTGGTTGGTTTCTATCATTTCTGCCATATTTTATTGCTCAAAGAAGCCAGATTCCAGAAGAGAAGACATATATTCTCCCTCCTCCTTAATGGGAAGAGAATACTTTGAAAATTCCACAAGTGAGATTTTCTTTTCTACATTCAATTCTCACTTTTTCCTGAGCATCTATGACAAACCTGGTACAGAAGAAATGCAAGGATAAACGGGAAAATGAGTGCACGGCCTCCCTTGAACATGGCATTCTCTGTTTGGTCATAGTATTTCTGAGCTCTATAACTGTCTAAATGTTACCTGTTTATATCAAACCACTCCTGGGCCCCTTATGTGAGCGAAGCCAATTTATGCAAGGCTCCCACTGACTTTCAATTTGCTCTCCTATAGTTGTAAGGGAAGGTAGAAAACAAGTCACTTTCTCAATTAGGAAAAAAAACAAACAAACAGCAATTATAGACACTTGCCTGAAAATAGTGTGTACTTTAAATTAGCTACAAATGACTAAGGCAAGTAATACCCACCTACAGCTGACATTCAACACACCCACAGAGAGCTCACAGCCAAGGATCTAAATTCACTAGGGAAATTATCTCTGGATAAAGACTGCTTGGAAAGATTCTACCCACTTATAAATCTTGAAAACAACCTCATTCATTCACCTCAACCCACACTGTTCCTCCACTTGTAGGCCTGGTTATTGGCCCAAAACCTATAGTGAGCATCTATCAACTCCAGGTACCATTCTAAATGCTTTCCATGAGTCAATTAAATACGACAATCTATGATATCTGTTCTATTATTACGATTCCAGTATTGTCAGCTCCTGTTGCTGAGGCACAATGTCCAATACCCACAATTTAAAACAAGAGAGGTTTAACTTAGCTCACAGTTTTCAGGTATCTCAATACCTAGCCTTCTCGTGCTAAGGCAGAGCACCCTGGGTAGAAGAAGTGCCTGAGCAAATCTACCTAGTTCACAACAGCCAGCAAGCAGAAGAGGGCAACAGGGCCAGAACAGAACTCAAAGTCAGACATGTATCCTAAGGCTACATGTCTGTGACACATTCAGATAAATCTGTGTGGTCTACCAATTCTCCAGAGTATATAACTCAGAGCCAATCAAGATGAAACTCCATCCTCACCATAGGAAAGCAGACTAATGCTGTCCCCTCATGGGGATGCTTTTGTATTATCTCCTCCTCTCAAGTGTGAGAGGAACCTTCATCTCTCCTCTAATGAGTATTCTATGTCAAAGGCGATGAGATGAAAGTGATCACATTGTAGTGTTCATATTATAGGCATCTTTCTTTCCAATGCTAGCTTTTTTATTTTTAATTATTTATTTTTATTGCATTTAATAAGAAATAACAATGTGACAGTTTCAAAATACATTAGTAGTATATTTCCAGTATTTGATATAATGCATGTTGTTGTCCTTCTATTCGTTATACAGAGCACAGGGTGTAGACATGATAATTTTTCTAATCATTATTGGTACAAAATTTTTTTCTCACTGAACTAAGAGAAAGTAGTTAATAAAAATAATCCAATGTTCCATAATTGCAGTGGGTTATTGACAAAACTTGCAGTGATGGAAGCTGTTTATTTAGGCCTTTTATAGCTCAGCATACTAATCTAGCTTTACATTTTATGCCTTGTGTTTAAATTTTTCTGCTGGATGATTAAGGCCAAGTTAAAGCAAGACCTGTATAACAAGACATGTAGTTTTTGTATCTTCCAAGGTCGGTCAAATCCCCTCAGGATTTACTTTGAAATCATGTACAGTGCTTTGTAGAACTGTTGTCAGTGTTAGCCATCTGGATGAGTCATGGTCATTGCTTGACCAGTTTGCTCTCTGTGAAAGCCTGAGAGAATGTTTTCTATCTAGGTGACTCTCCTTAGGTACACTATATATCTTCAATCCCTTTCCTCTGTAGCCCCATAATCTCTGTGAACAGAAAATTTGGGAAACCACTGAGTTATAGGATGTTACAGCACAGGTTCTTTTATGTCCTGAGTCCTCACTGACCTTGAAGGGCTAGAGCCAAAATATTGGCTATCCTTGTAGCACTTCTTTTTCTTCAATTTTTGATCTCTAAACTTATATCCTTAACCATCCAGAAGAAAAAATTATTGATATTATTACTCCCAGCTGCCATGTGTCTCATAGCCACAAGAAAATAAATCTTGCTGGCAAGCTGAGCAAGTTGGTGAGTCTCTCTTGTCAGGGCACCAGACAGAAAACCACCATGGTTCACATCTTGATTGCACACAGCCTTGTCAAAGACCCAGTTAGACTGTGTTGGACTCCTGGCCCAGAAAACTGTGATACTACAACTGTAGCTTATTCTGAGTCACTCAAGGTGTGCTGCTCCATGATGCAGCAGCAGTTAAGTAACGCCTATTTTATAGTGGAGGACACAAGGGATACTCATCATCTTGTTGAGGGCCCCCAACTCCATAGGCTGAGCCTTGTCGTATAAGTCCAGAGTAATTCTGCAAGTAAATGAGAAACCTAATCTGTTGTTCCCAGAGTTATGAAACAGATAATAGAACATTAAAGCACAATACATACAACATGTTCAGATTTACTAGAGTGGCCTTAGGCCAGATTCAACAAAGAAACTGCCACCATCCTGTGGCCTGATTGAAAATATTTGGTTAAAGTACTGCATCTGTACTGAATGTATACTGACATTTTTCTTATAATTATTTTCCATAAAATGCAGTATAGCAGTAATTTGCATAGTATTGACAGCGTAGGGACTGTTATTATTATTATTATTATTAGTTGTAGTAGTATTAGTAGTAGTAGTAGTAGTAGTAGTAGTAGTAGTATTCAGCACAAGGTCTACAGGGTCTCACTATGTAGATCAGACTCATAGTGATCTGACTGTGCTTAGCCTCCCAAGAGCTGAAATTATAGGCACGTGCCACCATGCGCAGTCTCAGTCACCATCTCAGTGCATCCCTGAGGCCAACATACCAGGCCAGAATCTAACCCTTGCTACTGTGCTCTGCCTAAGTAGGAGCTTTAGTCCGCTGAGCTATTTGGCCAGCCCTTTGAAGGGGCTGTTACAAGTGACCTACATACAACTGAAAGTAGATAGAAAGACTTCTGTAGTTTCTGAGTGAAAAATATCACAATGCTCCTTCATAAAGGGTGTGCTCATCTGTGGAGTTTGATATCTGCAGGGAGCTCTGCACTCAATGCCACATGATTCTGAGGGACACTTGTATATTCCTTAAAGACTGCAATGTCCTTTGAGACCTGAGAAGTGCTGGAAAGTCTAGTTTCCTAACTTACTCTATTGCATCCAGTGGTTTCCTATGTGTGTGTTAGTTTATAGGAATAAGTGTAGTGAAATGAATAGGAAACCTCTCTTAAAGCTTTAGGTCATGTTACTGTAGGAGATAAATGTTCTTCAATTTCATGCTAAAGAACAGCTTTTTAAGGGAGTGTCCAACTTCTTATTTCTTACAAAAGGATAATTTTGTTTCTGTTTAATGAGAACATTTGGCTAAAAGAGTCAACTGAGGATGACTCCACCAAGCAGGGAATCATCTAAAAAATAGGACTTTGTCTCTTCTAGTTCAGGGAAGAGCAAACTTGCAGCTTTCATGGCTGTCTTAGTTATTTGAAGGTCTCACATGGCCCTCTCTGGACAGAAGCTTCACAGCATTCCACATTAATTGTAAGTGCCCACTAGAAGTCCCAGAAGTGGCTCTCTAGGCAAATGAATGGGGCCAGAACAGATCTGCAAAAGTGTAAGGCCCAATATAAATCAGACCAGAACTGCCAGGGGTCCTCATTGGAACCAGGAGCATGATTCTGCCATAAAATGATTCATGGTCACTTCTTCCACATTAATATTTTGTGCCTAGCAGAAGGCTTCTTTACCATCTATTTCAGGCTTCATACTCACAGGTACAGGCCAGAAAGAGCATAATTCGGCTCTAAAAATGTTTTAATAAGTGATTTTTATATGACAAAAACCAGTTCCTTTACTACATCTTCCTACTCATTTTACAACCAGTTAATATTTTGCTGAACTTTTGTGTTGTATTCTACTCAGCCACCTCTGCAATCTTTTTTTGCCTATTTCTTCTGCCAGAGCCATGAAAATAAAGCTGTCAGTTGGTCTACGAAGCCATTTTTCTTGTCTTGAAAATTGTGTAGAGGCAACTACAACCTCCTACTAACTCTACTATGTAGTAGAAGAAACTCATCTTAACAAAACAGAATTTAATATTCTTTCAATCTATGTTATCTATAGCATCTAGGATGAAATAAGTGAAAATATAGTTCATAGACATTTTTTGACCTTGTTCCAAGGGGAATGGTTAGATACAGCTATTAAGTAGCCTGTGTGTTGACATGCTTAGAGATGTTATATGGCTCTCCAGTAGGAATATCTCAAGGTATTTGAACTGAAATAATAAATGTGGCTGCTCTTTAAAGGAAGAAGGATATAGCAAGAAAGTGCCCCAGAAGAAGAAGATTAAGAACTAAAGTGAGCTAATGGTATACGGTGGTTAGGCTTTGAATATGATGAGGATTTATGGTTTCAATTAATGCTGGAGAGCAATTTCAGAAAGTTATTAGCAGGCAACTGGCATTCTCAAAGATGGCTCATTTGTGTATTGCTCAAGATTAGCTAGGTCTTTTAGTTGTTCACAAATACACACGATGGTTTGTATTCAAAGTGCGGAAGTGACTGCAATATTATATATTCAGAGCTCTTTAGCACAGATGAAGCCTGGTGCTTTGGTTTCTTACTACTCCTGTGTGGGCAAAGCAAAACACAATTTTGCAACATAATCTTTAGGTTTTTCTTTTTTTTTTAAGTAAGTTTTCCCTAGTTGTTCGAAACTCTGTTGCATTATTTTACTTGAATCGCTTCCCCCATTCAACACACTCCCTCATATTTAAAAATTCTTAAATGCCTCAAATACTGCATGTTGTGTTGCATAGAACACAAATTAATTTTTAAAATCTCCCCATTGGATTGTTTTTCACTGAAACAAATAAATCTTTATGTTGGATTTGTGCATATTTTTTTCTTTTAAAGCCATTGGGGCACTATTCATATGGCGCAAAAATTCTCAAATAGATTACAATCCTGGTTGAGGCATCTGCAAACTTAGCAAAAAGTGCTCATTTCCAGGACATTAAAAGTGGTGTCTGTTTTTTTCCACATAAAAAGACCATTGAAGATATTATATCACCTCAAGCCAGCAGACCTTGGCTCAGTTTCCTGCTAAGCACTGAGCCAGTATGCAGGAAAACAAAGAAGCGCTTCCCTCAGACAGGGAAGTTACTTGAATGACAGGGCCTTGGTCCAGGCAGATGTGCTCACTGCGGACAGCCTCTCTGCCTCACTGGTCTGCTCTGTATGGCTGCACGGCGCATGGCTCCTTGACTCCAAGTCAAGTACTTATCTATTTCTTTATTTCCCTTATTTACTTTTATCATAAGGAAGCATCTTATTTGGAAGATATACATCTTTAAATAAAAGTAGTATTTCAGTAAGTGAGATTAATACATTCAAGCCTTTAATGCTGCAGTGATGAGAACTTAGTACGATGATAATAAACTATTTAGAGTTTTAATGATATAAACAACCTGCTGTGGCCTGTATGCTATAGGTTCACCACCTCTGACCTACTGTGGTACCTGGAACCTGAGATGGAAAATGGGCAGGATCTGATGATACTGGCCTGTTTCATTCTGGGGGTCCTTTTGCTCTGTGAAGAAAAGCTCTCCTATGCCATCTAGCACTCTGGTGCATGGATAAATATAACAAGTTCAGGTATTTATACAGGGAAGAGAAGCAGAGTTCTCAACAGGAGTCTACATTTAGTCCTTCAAAAGTACTAACCTGAAGAAAAACAAACTTCTGTCTATGTGAGCAGAGAAGATTAGAAAAACCAGGTATGTTGATAGCCTTAAGAGCCTATCCTGCCTGCAGTATGTTGCAGGTCCCAGGAGAAAGGATCCTCCTTCTTCACCCTTCACCACCAAGCAAATGAATATTCTCTTCTTGTTTTTTTTTTTTTTTTTCTTTTTTGGTGCTGGGGATTGAAACCAGGACTTTGAGCACTATAGCCCCAATTTGTCTCAATTTTGATTATCTAGAGCCTTAACTCTGATATTTTCTCAATATTTGAGATTAGATTCTGAATGATAGGCAGATGAAGACATTGTTTTGATAGTGGTGATAAGCAGATAGCTATGATGTCAACTCTAGCCTTAACAACTTCTATCACGGACATTAGCTAACCAAAGAACAATGATAAAAGGAGTGTTGGCCATAGAAATGATATTGCTGCACTGGTAAATAGTGGTAAAATATTAGCTTTTGAATTTTGTAAGTGTTGGATGATTTTATTGAAGCAATCAGAATAGTATTCCATGATTGAGCCAGAAAATATGATTTTAAAATCTCTGCCATTTAAAAATCTCAAGATGTTAAAACAATATAAAATAATATAAATAGAATATGGACTTGTATTGCTATTATTTATATGCTCACACATATATGATTCATATGTAACCATACAAGCATATATATATATATATATATATATATATATATATATATATCCACTCAAAAGTTAGAAACATAATAAGTTGACATGGTAAATTGAATTCTTTACTTCAGATCAGAGATCTGTGAACCAAGAAGAGAAGAATCTTGGTTTCACATTCTCTAGTCCAGTATAGGTAGAAAACTCAGTTCTCTGGCACTTCCAGCCTATTCTGTGAGCATGAATATGCTATTAGGCAAAAGAAAATCCCTAAACAATCATGAATAGTGGCTTAGAGTTCAAAACCCTCAGGTCTACTAGCATGGGAGTGGTGTGTGCAGAGGGGTTGTGAATGGTCAATATTGTGAGTGTTTACTTGATGTGCAAGCTTCTCCTAGTTATCTGCCTGGATTCGAGTTCAGTGAATGGAAAATTTATATTCTAGCCTTTGTATTCTAGTAATTCCAATTACCTACATTCCTGGAATGTAGACCATATAGCTTCTACTAGGTTCAAGTGCACTGCCTGGACCATGGAACACTGAGTCAAGCTACATAAAGAAATAAAGGAGCCAGTGAAGGGTGATGGCTCCTAGAAACTGAGGAATTTTCTTATCAGGATTAAAGAAAGATAAAAGCAAGGTGGAAAAAAATGAACTCAAAACAATGTGACTCACTGGTGTTAGATGGACAGTCTTCCCAATATCACTTAAGCATAAATGTGTGTGTGTGCTTAAGAACAGAGTGTCCTAGAATATATAATGGGCCTTACATCCCTAAAATACTAGTGTGTGTGTATGTGTGTGTGTGTGTGTATGTGCACGCATATGTGTGTGCATGCATGTGCACGTATGTGTGTTTGTGTGTGTGTGTGTTGCAATCTCATCTGGTCTTCTGTCTGATACAATTTCTTTTATTACTCTGGATTTTGGTAGGTCTATTTGGGAGAGCTTAGAAAAGAAAGTCCAGTTGAAGAAGTCAAGAAATAAACCACAGAGGCAAATAGCATCCTAGTATTCTTCCATACTACAGAATAGTTGTATTTTCCTAGCAAATAGTTTGAGTTATTCAAGGGACATCTTAGAATGGTCTATGAAGAAGACTATTTTATAGTTTGTAGTATAAATAGCAAAGCAATTGCAAACATGTTTTCCCTGAGGAATTGAAAGGAGAGAGATCTAGAACTAGTGAGTCAGAACACTGAAAGGCTCTTTAACTAATGTAGTATTTTATCAGATCCATGTTTGGTCAATTACAAA
>PVKN010007866.1:0-25954 GCA_004027915.1 Capromys pilorides
GTAGTGCACGCTGACCAACGCTGGGGGGCAGCCGTGCTCCCCGGACCCGCGGCTCCACGCCGTCCCCAGGCGCGGCTTCTGCAGGGCGCTGGGGGCTGTGACTCTTCTTCCAGCCAGGTGCCTTCCAGCTGCCCATATAAATCTACATTTCACAGGGACGGCTCTTTCCCGGGAAAGAAACGCAGCCAGGCAGGGCGAGCCCAGCCGGCACCCTCCTTTCTGGCGTCCTGCAGCCCCGGGGTGAATCCCTGATCAGAAAGGTGCAAAGCCGGGTTCTCACCACGGGTCAGGAAACAGCTTGGCACACAGCCCAGTCCTCCCCGTGACTGGAGTCTGAGATTTGAAAAGGGACTAGAGAACCCTGACCTCACGGAACCCTGACCTGACACATGAGGCTTCGTAGGAGGGCACCAGGGCAGAGGAAAGGGACAGCCAGGGCCACACTGGGGTAGAGGGGGTCACAAGACCGGGAGGAAGGAGTTCGCGGGCACAGGTTCCAGACCCAGGCTGTGCTTCTTTCGCTCACACTGGGACCAGCCCTGGAGCTCAACAGCAGCTCCGAATCCGTGTGAGAGCGAACACGAGTGCTATCATGTTTCATCTTCCACAGGACGGGACAGGGAAAACCTCTCAGTCCTGGGTTGACAGAGAAATTGTGTGTGGTACCAGGGATCAAACTCAGGACCTTGTGCTTGCCAGGCAGGAGCTCGTGCCGCTGAGCTATCTCCCTGGTCCTAGCAGAGAACTTGTTGACAATATTAAGTACAGGCAAAGCCAACCCGTTTAGGGGTGGAGACGGAGAGCTGTTAGGGGAAACATTAGCTCGGAGTCTCACTTATGTCTTGGAAGGGAGAACTTGAATCCAGACTGCCTGGAATTCTATCATCTTCTTTTACCTTCTGTCTCACTGTTCTCTTGTTGCCGGGACAAATAACCAACACCCATACTGAAGGAAGGAAAGGTTTATTCAGCTCACGGTACTGGAGGTTTCAGTCCACACTCAACTAGCTCCCAGGCCTGGCAGAGAGAGCAAAGGGAGCGGCAGCAGCTCAGGCAGCTGGCAAGCCTCTGTCTCCTCCTTACACTGTAATGCAAATCACCCACCCCAGGGCCAGGGTGTGGCACTCACACTTGCAATCCTGGCATTGGATCAAGAACCAATCACAAACTCCAGAAGCCACCCCATGACTGCGTGAGACTTCGGGGGGACACCTAGACACAAACCGCAACACCTTCAAATAACAATGTTGCTGCTTCCTGGTTATAAAACTGCATATTCCTGGGCCTAGTAGCAAATGCCTATAATCCCAAGCACAGTGGGAGGCTGAGACATGATGATTGGAAACTCAAGCCTGGCCCTACGGAACTTAGTGAGGCTCTGTCTCTTGTAACCCTGTGCAAAGGCCCTGAGTTCAACTTCTGGTATCACAAAAAAGCCCCAAACAACAGAAAAACAAAAAGACCCCAAAGAAACCCCAAGGAATACATGGGCGTGTGGCAAGTTCAAACAGTACAGAAAATAATTTAAAAGAAAATCAGCTCGTTCCATCACCCGAGATAAACATAATTAAAGTTTGGAATTTAATATAGTTATTGATATTGAGTTAAGTGATGAGAAAATTTAACAAGTCTTGGGAAAAAATAAGAAACCTCATTCATTTAAGATGTTTTTCTTATAAGACCAGTGAGAGAGCTTAGTGGGCTAAGTGCCTGCTTACACAAGCACAGGAACTGGGATCCCTAGTACCGTATGGTACCAGTTCCATCTGCAGGTGCACTGAACCGGCCACCAAGACCAGGCGTGGCGGCACACACCTGTAATCCCAGTGCTGGGGAGGCTGAAAGCAGGAGGATCACTATGAGTCCCAGCTGTGTAGTGAGACTCTGTACCAAATACTGGACTTGTGGTTACAATCCTTGTGCCCCAGCCTCCCACAGCGTCATAGGGGAAAGAGCGACAGCAGGACAGCAGCACAACCTTAACATCCGAGTGCGGCCTGTGTGCCCTGCTCCAGCCAGGCCTCAGCGTGGGGCCCCAGCAGCGCTTGCAGCTCAGCTCTGCAGAAAGGCAGGCCAGCTGCCCCAGTGTCGCCGCTATGCGACAGCACAGGTGCGCTGCCTTTCCACCCCTGCCGCGGCCGATGAGGGAAGCAGTCATGATTTTAAAAAATCAGTGAGAATATTCTGAAGCTGTTTAAAATATCTTAGCGAAGAAAGTTGTGTTGTTTTCTCTTTTAGTGCATGGGGATAGCGCTTTTAAATTAAATTATGCCTGAAGTATGTATACCCGAAAGGTTTTCTTTTTTTTTTTTGTCTTTAGGACAGGGTCTACAGGGTCTCACTACACAGATTGGACTTGTAGTGATCTGCCTGTATTCAGCCTCCCAAGTGCTGGGATTATAGGCGTGCACCACCATGCCCAGTCTCAGTTGCTCTCTCAGTGCACCCCCAGGGGCTGGCTAGCATGGCTGGGGATCAAATCACATCCTCTGCCCTCTGCCTAAGCAGGAGCTTTAGTTCGCTGAACTATCTGGCTGGCCCACCCGAAAGATTTTTGACTTCAGTGACATTGAATATCTAAGAAACACTCATGTAAGAAAAATGAAATTCTCACAGTAAAAAGGCGATATTTCTATGGAGCAGGGACGTGTGGGGAAAGTGACAGAATCTCTAGGAGAAGTACATGCTGGTCAACCTGCAGTGAGTTCGGGGCCAGGCAACGGTAGATAGGTGGCCTGGAACCAGATTTTATGTTCATTAAACCCCAAGGATTGTGAGACATGATTTCTCACTCACATTTCTAAACTCAGAGTTACATTTTCCTTATAGTTCTGAATTTATCTGTTGCTAAGGGTGAAACTTCCAGAATGTTGTCTGTAATGGCATCTTTAAGGGGGTATCATCACAAAGTTTTAGAAAAAGTGTGTCATGGGGGTATGTAAGGCCCATACTTATTTTTTAGGAGCATTTCTATTGCATTATTATTTTCAGTTTTATGAGTTTTATTATATCAAACAATGTATACTTAACATGAAAATAAAATATTAAATTTTAATTTGTAATGAGTATGTAGAATAAACATTAACATTTTCAATATCAACTGCTTACTTGTTAACAAAATCTAAAAATTAACAGCAGAAATGAATCCCTATGTGAGCTACAATGAAAATACAAATAAAACTCTCCGATAGAAATAATCTTTGCTTCAATTATCACACCGAAGCGAGTCTTTACACATGACAACAACATGTTCTTGTCACCTCTTTTGTCTTCCTCTTTTGTCGGGGCTTCCTATTATATTATATAGTACGTACTTGGGAAAATAAAATATCCAAAATATACTGGATGCTTAGAATAAACATTGACATTAGCTGTTTGTTTGCTTGAGTGAGCCATCAGACTGTCCACAGCCCAGAAAATGTTGACATCACTCTGAAAGTAGGTCTTGTTATTGTGAAGGGCCTCAGACGAACCCTACAGAGGGACTTAAACCCTATCAATGTGGAACTCATTCTCCCTGGGAAGAAAAAGAAGAGGCTCTGGGTTGATAAATGGTGGGGAAACGGAAAGGAGATGGCAACTGTCCGCATAATCTATAGCCAGGTACGGAACATGATCAAGGGGGGCACGCCGGGCTTCCGCTAAAAGATGAGGTCTGTGTGTGCTCACTTCCCCATCAATGTCGTTATTCAGGAGAATGGGTCTCTGGTTGAAGCCCAGAATTTCTTGGGTGAAAAATACATTGGCCCAGTTCGCATGAGGGCAGGTGTTGCTTGCTCAGTATCTCAAGCCCAGAGAGATGAGCTAATCCTTGAAGGAAATGACATCGAGCTTGTTCCTAGTTCAGCTGCTTTGATTCAGCAAGCCACAACAGTTAAAAACAAGGATATCAGAAAATTTTGGATGGTATCTCTGTCTCTGAAAAGGGAACAGTTCAGCAGCCAGATGAGGAAGAACCAAGAGTTAACCCAGCCACAGAAACCAATCTGTGATATTTTAATGAGACAATAAAAGATCTTTATTAAATAGGAAAAAAAGAAAATACAGACAAAACTCTACTACCCAATTCTCTTTACTCCAGCTGTCATATCTCAGGCAGCACTTCATGCATGACAACAGCATGGTCTACACACAAGTCTCACTTACACTGAGAGCACATGTGTTTTGTTTTCCCGTCTTCTTCGATGGGACCCTTGACATCTAGCCGGCCTTCCTGTTCTCTTAGGAGTTTCTTGTGATGTTTCATCTGTCTGTTCGGGGCACTGGTCCAGAATTCTTTTGTGGAGTTCTTGGGGCAGACACCTACTGCTCTTCCGCTGCTGTAATTGATCATCATCAATTCCATTCTCAATCCTCTAAGAAAATTTCTCTGTGGTATTTTGTGCTTATTATTTTCTTTGTAAACTATGAAACTATTTATGCCTCATGTATTAGGATGAAGTAAAACACAGCCACTGGCCAGCACCATAGTTGTGTAATTCACCAACATCTTCTGCTCAGCCTTTCATTTTGTTGTGAAGTGTGACCATTTCTGGCTTCATTTGTGTTGAGGAGTCACTATTAATCTTTTTTGATTTGTTTGTTTTGAGACAGAGTCTCCCTATGTAGTCCAGGCTAGCCTTGAACTCACTATGTGGCCTAGGGTGACCTTGAACTTACAGGATCCTCCTGCCTCAGCCTCCCTACTGTTGGGATTATAGGTTTGTGTCACCATGCTCAGCCTCACTATAAGTTTTATCATTATGGTGGAGCAGTGTAACTTTATTTTTCTTCACCATGGAGGAAGTCAATGTTGGGTCCTTTGAAATCTGAAGGTTATGCTATACATTTCTCTATTGTGAACTTGCAGTGTTCATCCAGGATTCTCTGCTTTGTTCTTATGAATAGCTCCTGTGCTGGGCAATTGGTGTTCTTTTAGCAAATGTAACATCAACGGATAACTAATGACTCTTTTATTTGGGTTCACTTTTTGAAGTATGTGCAATAAGTGTGTTCACATGTCATACAGTGCATTGCTGCACAAATAGAGACCTGGTGGCTGAGTTCCAGGACAAATTTCTACACTCAAGGTGTAAGATGTCTTGCATCTAACATGGCATGCCTTTTTATAGCACACACTATCTGGAAGGTTTCCTATGCTGAAAACATCAGTGACCACAAAAAGACACAGGCTGCCTCTGAGCTGTTCTGTATTTGGATGACATCTATAATTGCTTGACAGTTTGAAGCAAAGCTTTCAAAAAATGAAAAAGTAGCAGTCTAACTGTTGGATTTTTTTTCTTGGCAGGTCTTTTTGTCATCAAAATATAGGCAGTTCTGAAGGAAACCAAATCTCTTGAGTGTCATTATTGTTCTAAAAATCTCAATGCCACATCTGTGACTGCTTCATAAATTCTTTAGGTTGTGACAATTAGAATGATGAAGTCCTGCTATGAAGCCTTTAAATTCCAATAGGGGAGTGTCATGATAAATATACTTTTGAGTATTACTATCTATACTTACAAAATGTTTCCTTGTGTCTCTTTGCTCCTTGAACTAGAATTTCCATCCCATCTTTCTCACAGAACATCTTGTAGCGTATTGTCCAGTGCTGAATCACAGTGTTGGCTTCTGTTCCATGGGTTTCAGCCCACTGCCTATTAGGCAAGAATCTAATAACATTTTCTGCCCTAGTTCTGACGTTGGATCATTCAGGTATATGTGACCATTTTGTAGCATTTTGATGAGTCAAATGTTCATTTACATCATTGTTTTCTTCCGCACCTGAATCCAAGCCTTTATCCTGGACTTCTGTCTGTGTCCTAGCTTGCTAGCCTGGCTGGCTTACGTGGTCAGCATCATCATCATAGCCAAGCCACCTGGTGACTCACCTTCAGCTTCCTCCCAAAGTTGTAGAAGCAGATTTTCCTGCAACATTTTACTGAACTGAGCTAATTTTATAAGATAAACCAAAAGAGTTTAATCAAACAAATTATAAATGCACACATGTAACATAGTGCATAACGTGGGTGAAAACTCACCTGTTCACACTTTGACACACATGTATGCACTGTGCTGTTTGTCACACTACCCGGGTGATATGACTCAAAGATTGCTTCCTGTATTCCCGCAGAGCAGGTATTATAAGACGCACAGCCAGCTACTGTTATGCTAATGTATACTTTTTTTTTTTTTTTTTTGTGGGACCAGGGTTTGAACTCACAGCCTTGCACTTGCCAGTCAGGCACTTATGCCATGGAGCTATCTCCCCAGCCCCTAATGTATACATTTTCATTAGCAAAGTATGGTATAGATGTCTGAGATCCAGAGTGAGGAATGGAGTTAAAATTTAAAAAAAAAACTTGATGAAATTCCTTAAAATCAAGCCACTGTGCTCTAAACATCAAGACAATTTGAACCTTGCATCAGTCATTTAGAAGTCTTGGAATAAGCATTTGATCAAAGGGAAACTACATGATTCCCTTTGCTCCTTGAACTAGAATTTCCATTCATCTTTCTCACAGAATTCTGACTTAATGTAGTATATTTTTGTACATGAATCATGCTTTTATAATTTTATTGAACATTTTATATTGTTCTGTAGCAAACACATCTAAATTTAAAATGCAAGACAATGTTCTATGACCACAAGCTTTCTAATCAATAAAGTTATATTAACTGAACTGTTATTATAATGATCACTACAAACTTAATCAATAGAACAAAATATATTGTGCAATTCATGATCCTTTCTAAGCTAAAAGTAGTTTTGTTGATGTTTAAGTTTTTATAACATGAAATGGAGGATTTTGCTCCCACTTGTTTAAGATACCCATTAATACGTCATTCTTATACATTTTTAGGTGAGACACAGCTTATCATTAATTCTTAGTCACATAGTAAGTCAATAGGAATGAGAAGGTTTTACTTACTGCCACGTCATTCAGTTCTGTGAGCTCTGAGTTCACCTAGTTATCTATCACTGAAAGTGTTAATGACTGACTAGTTTACTCCTTCCACTTTGTTAAGAGCAAAGAATTAGACGCCGCCTGTCAGCAAAAGGATTTATTACTTATTATAACAATTCTTGGGGTGGGGATGTTGCCCCACAGTAGGATATCAACTAACATGTTCAAGGCCCTGAGTTCAATCACCAGCAGTGCAAAAAACAAAATAAAATTACAGTTGTTTGCCTTCTCAGGAACTGCCCATCTGTTCAGAGACCAGGGGCTCCCAGCACGATGACAAGAGAGAAATATACCTCTCAATGTATAATGTGCTATGGCTTGTGTGTAGATGTCACCTCAAAGCCTTGTGAAGTCATACGTGGGGCTTTTCAGAGGTGGCTGGATCTGGAGTGTGTGATGCTCAGATCAAGGGTGTATGATTGTGAAATCAGTGCACTGATTGGTTTGGTATAGTTCTGGCTAGAATTTATGGTGCCTCACACAGAGTGGATAAAATATAAGAGGCAGAAAGAGTTGCTGGGGCATTTGCCACTTTCTGCTTTGGCTGCCTTCTGCCCACCATGAACCATTTCTTCTTTTGGATGTCCCTCTGCCACACCGCTCTGTCTTGGAGCTGGCTGGTTATGAAGTGAAACCTCCACAGTGAGCTAAATAAGCCTTTCCTCCTTTAAACTCTGGGTGTTGTATTTTTTGTCTCAGCCATGAGAAAAGTAACATAGACGAGAGTAAGACAGGTGTGTGTTCAAGTGCGAATGGATGCAGAGCTTAATTTTTTTTTTTTTTAAGATCTTGCTATGCAGTCTAGGCCGACCTCAAATGTTGGATCCTCTTTTTTCTGCCCCTTAAGAGCTGGGATGATTGGTGTGTTCCACCATACCCAGTTAAAATTCATGGCTTTTGTACCATGCCCAGCAAACTGATTGGAACATTTTTGCTGCCTAAGTGCTCTTTAGGCAGTGAGTGTGTACAGCCGATCTGAGACAGGAGACTCTGCCATTAGCCTGGGTGACTGACCTAAGCCTGCTGCCTCTCAGACCTTAAGCAAGGTACTTACTCAGGAAATAGGACCACAGTCACCCTAGGTTTACCAGAGGCCACTCCAGCCCAACTCATGCACCTGCAAAGGATGCCTGGGCATGAGCTAATCAGGCCCTGGAAGCATAGCTGCACCTCACATCTCCCGTCACTACTCAGCCCAGCTACGGATAACAAGTTCTACTCCCTGTGCTTTCTCAACCCTGTCCTTGGGTAATCGCTGCTGCCTGCACTTTCTCCTTGGTAGGGAGGAAGCCCAACTCCCATTCACAGATCTCTCCCCCCATGACCCTATAGAAGACCCCCTGGCCCATTCAAGAGGAGCTGGTTTGACCCAAGAGCCAGGACAGTTCTTTCAGGTTTGCTCTGAAATAAATCTGTCCTGTTGGGTTTGTACCTTCGTTTTCATCCTCATTTTTTGTAACACTCTTTCTGAACTTCAGTTTTCTCATCTGTAAGATGGGGATAATAATAACAACCCTTAAGGTTGTCTGGAGGCTCAAATGAGAGACTGGGGAAAAAGGGTCTGTAAGCTAAAATTCTATATAATGTAATGTATTGTTTTCTTTTTTGTTTTTGATAGCACCAACCCTAGTTTCTTAACAATTACATTAGGATTAGGGCTCAGGTACACAAACAATCCTTGTCACAAGTAGAAGCTTTACTACTAAGCACTAGTTTCTTGTAGTCAGGAAATAATGAGTCAGCGCAGAGCCTGCTCTAACTCCACAGAGCTGTGGTTCTCAGACTATGGGCCCTGAACCAGCTGCACAGCCTCACTTGGGACCTTGCTAGAGAGTCAAAGTCTGGTTCCACCCAGACCTCTCCAAGCAGACTCTCTTGATGTGGAGCCAGCACTTAACAATTTAATAGCTGACTCCACTGCACACTGAGGCTTGATGGCCTCGCAGGTCAGAGTGCCTTGTTTCACATGTGGGTCTCACTGTTGGTTTCCCACAATAGCTAAAGGTAGGAGAACCCAAGAGGGAGCGCTGAAATCAATTAGCTATGCATCAGCCCGCCTGGGATGACCCCAGACATGGAAAGCACGTTGCCTCAGTTTGCTGCCAGTAACTACAGAGGCTTGGGTACACACAGGACCCCAGGAAGGCGCCCTGAGGTCCACACAGTGGCCATCTCAGGGTCACTTAACTGCAATGCATAGGTGCAGGGCTGCTCTTCTCACAGGCAAGCACAAACGCTCTTCCGGCCTTCCTTCTTTTTTTTTTTTTTTGCGGGACTAGGGTTCGAACTCACAACCTTGCATGTACCAGGCAGGCACTTGTGCCAAGGAACTATCTCCCCCTCCCCCCCACAGCCTTCCTTCTTAAAAAGTGAGAAAGAAAAACATCCCTGAAATGGTAAGGGTATGAAGCTTCCCACCTGCCAAGAGTGGGGTTCTGGGTGACAGTGACACCTCCCCTCCTTCACTCCAAGCTCCTGGCACTGACCTAGAAGTCAGCTCCAGAAGCCAGCCTTCCTGCAGACAGCAGCAGTAAATGCAAGGCAGGCTGCCCTTAGTGGAGTGGCATGGGCTGAGCCCCATCCGCCATCACACATGTAGGAGAATGTCTGTAGTTGCTCTTTCAGTGGGACTCATGGCTCCTTTCTTCCAGTGAAACCTACCAAAGGCATCTAGAAAACAAGTGGGAAGTGGTGGATAGTGCAGTTTCATTGCTGTTGCCCCAGGAGGTTTATTTAGTACAAACTGAAGGATCCCACTCATGGAGAATGATAGAAGAATGATAAGCCACAGCTTCTGCAAAGAGAAGCAGCTCCTCCCTGCATGCTGACTTTAACAGAGAATCTTCAAAGCAAAGCATTTGGTTGAAAACATATGTAACGAGCAAGACTCAAGTTAACTAATGGTGGGGTGGAAATTTTATTTAACTACTAGTTATGTTTGGGCTTTTCAAATAACATGGTTAGGAGTGAGGCAAAAGATCACACATGTGGTGTCATTTGTCTACTAAGGAGGACACTTCTTTTTTTATGTATTTAGTACATAAAATCCTTTCACAGACCACGTGTTTAGGGCCTACAAGGTCTCACTACACAGATCAGACTCGTAGTGATCTTCCTATTTTTCAGCCTCCCAAGCGCTGGGATTATAGGCCTGCACCACCACCGCAGTCTCAATCTCAGTCTCAGTGCACCCTGGGGACGGGGCTGGCACAGCAGGCTCAGGTAAGGAAGACATTCTTGAAACATGGGTGGTTACACAGTGAAGAAGTAGGGCTATTGCAATCACAAGATTTCTGCCTGACTTAAGTGTTCTGGAAAATGAGAGCTGAGTAATCCTTCCACAGACCATGTGTTCAGGAAACAATGTCCCAATTGGATAGCTAATGTCACAGTAACCCACCAAGGGTTCACACTAAGCCAGGGCCACTGAAAAATCTCACTAGCAGGATTGTGGCACAACACGGAGATGCTGTGTGAGTGACTGGGTGTCCCTGAGCATGGAGTTGCCTCTGCCACGTGGCTCTGCAGTCGTGGCAGCACTGTGGCACACTCCATGGTCACCCCACTCCGCCATGACTCGCACACCTTCATAAGGAAGTGGAATGTCTTCAAGTGTATTTTTCTTAAGGATACTAATTATAAAATCAATCATTTTACGAACCAAATAAAAACAGCTCCTAGGATTAACATCATGATTCTAAAGTCTCAAATCTTACTAAAATGCTACTCAGTCTAGCTTTCATTTTTTGTGGCTGGCTCAGCCCACCCGGGGTGGGGGGGGACTGGCACAGCATGTGGTGTGCCAAGGTTCAAACCTTGGTCCCTGCACTTGCCTAAGCAGGTGCTTTAGATCACTGGCCTATCTTGCTAGACCCTCAATCTAGCTTTTTCAATGCTACAATGTTTTTATTTTATTGATTGATTGATTGATTGAATGATTGATTGTATTTAGTACGGGATCTACAGGGTCTCACTACACAGATCGGGCTCATAGTGATCCACCTGTGTTCAGCCTCCCAAGCACTGAGATTACAGGTGCACAGCACCACCATGCCCAGTCTCAGTCGACAGTTCAGTGTGCCCCCGAGGTGGGGCCGGCGCAGAACGCTGGATATCCAGCCCCAACCCTCCCTGCCACGTCGTCCACCGCCCCCTCCCCACCCCAGACAGGCACTTTAATCTGCTGAGATATTTGGCCAATCTTGCTACAGTGTTTTCAAAAGTGAACACCGAGTGGGGCACGAGTTTTCTTTTAGAAAAAAAACTTTGTGCCAATGAGGGATGTAAAATGGAAAACATTTTGCCTTGGGCATAAGGCATTTCTCATGGTGTGACTGCATTAAAATAACAACAGACTCTAAAGTAAACACAATCACCAGGTAGGCACATCTGAGCTGTGTTTCCATAAACGCAGAACAGCTGTTAATTACCCATGCTCCCCTTGGAGAGCGCTTGCTTATCTTCGTTCCTCAAGGACAGATGACCCACTTGTTTCTTCTTATCCTTTTCAGATTGATCTAGATTTTTACTTTTCTCCTAGGTTTGATAATGACACAACTGTTTGTTTTTAAAGAAAAGCTGCTACTTTTTTCCCCCAGTGGCCTTGTTGTAGTCACAACACTGCAGGCTCTTTCTAACACCTGACTAAGTTCTGGCTCGTTCTCTTCTGTCCAGTCATTGGACAATTATTTTCTGGACACCGATAGTGCACAGGGCACTGGGCGGGAGACACAGCTGCTCTTTTGGGGTGAGCTATGTCCTCCCTACTTTGCACAGGAAGGTTTAGCCTCCAGGCCCTGGAAAGGTGAGTGTGTTTAGAGGCAGGGCTTTAAATGAGTAACCCAGTTACCATGGGGTCTTTAGCCTGGGCCCCCATCCAACATGACTGGTACCCTTTTAAGAAGAAGAGTTGCCAGAGAATGCCCAAGAGGATGCAGTGAGAAGGTGGCGACCTGGAAGCCAGGGAGAGAGGCCTTGGGAGATCACAGGTCACTGGTCTGCAGCTTCACGACCTTGAGGAAGCAGATCCGTGTTGTTTAAGTCATCAGTCTGTGGTGTCTGTGACTACAGCCAGAGCGCACTAGTGGAGCTGCCTTCTGGGCAGACAACGCTATGCTCTCGAATGACTGGAGGTGATCACTGGGTAAGATGGTGTGGAAGGCCAGAGAACACGGCAACACAGTCCTCCTGTGCAAATGTTCCCAGCCAGACATGGGAACACGCGCTAAGATCCTGGTGCTTAGGGCGATCTTGTCTAAATATATTTCAGTTCTGTAGCATTTTAAAGACAAGATGGATTCAAGCAATTAATTTGCTTGAATTTCATAATTTATTATCTACTAATTATAAACGAGCTGCATCCATGAATTCTCTTATTCACAAATTTAATCTTAGAAGCTAATGATAATGGCATTATGATCACTTTGAATGGTGTAAATGCATTCTGTTCTAATATAAAAATAACTGCAGTTGGTCCGTAATTTTATGAACATTCTGATTTATGTTCAAAATTCATACACAGATGGACTACTTTTTCTCTCAATAGATTATTAGCACTGACCTAGTTCGAGGCATTGTTATCGTCCTTCCCTGGACACTTCATGTTTATTTCTGGGCTAGTTCGTGACAAATGGAAGAAGGAACAGGCACTGCCAGCAACAATAACTCACAACCCAGAATGAACACACAGATGATAGATAATCATTTCACAGGAGAAAAAGAGCTTTGCGCAGTACAAGGGATGTTTCTTTATTTCTCTCTAACGCTTCACAATGTGCGCTTGTGTGCCCGGATATGGAATGGAAAAGGTGGTAACGAGCGAGCCGGAAGATGGTGAAATACACGCTCGTGGGAAGACACTGCTTAATTACACACATTTGCTGGAAAATTCCGAGGGCACACTTGCTGCACCGAGTAGAGTATAAGACATGATTCTGCTCCAGTTATTTCTCTTCTTCCTCAGGACAGGCTCAGGTCTCTAATGCTGCTCTGACTGGATCCCTCAGTGGTGTCCTGGGTCCTTCAGGGAGTGTCAGGATCCAGGAAGTGAACCCTATAGGCTGTGTTAGGCCTGAGTCTCCTCAACAGGAAAACTTAGACACTTGGGGGCTCAAAGACTCTTATTTATGTGAGAATTGCACTAACTCAACCCCTTTCTTTCTTTTTTTTTTAATCTACAGATGCATGCAGCACTACGTATAATAGCTGAGATATGGAATCAGCCTAGTGCCTTCTGACTGGTGAAAAAATTATAGCCAGAGAGAGAGAGAGAGAGAGAGAGAGAGAGAGAGAGAGAGAGAGAGAGAGAGAGAGATAGGAGCTATAAAGGGCTGGGGAGAAGACCAGGAGAAGGGAATTAAGAGAGGAGGGCAAGGAAGGGTAGATGCAACACATGCACAGTATGTTCGTGCATGGAAACCTCACAGTGAAACCCATTAATTTGTAGAATTAGTACAGGTTAATAAGAAAGAAAACCCTGAGAAGTCAAGTTGCACTGGCATTCAGCACCTCCCACTCAATTAATGACCTCAAAGTGTCTGATTTATCCCAAGTAGCATTTTCATGGCTGGCTAAACCTAACCTAGGAATAATATTACAGGGAAACAACACGATGGAGCTCATGCTTCCTCTAGTGTTACAACTGGGGGCGTTTGTGTCTCATCCCTGTCTCACATGAACTTGCTGTAGGATATTAAAAATAAGCACTTGGAAACCAATTCTCACTGATGTAAATGCATTGGCTCCAGTATGTCAATTATCACCTTTTAATGCCCTGTTTTATATTATTCTAGATAGAATAACATAGTTCTTGTCTAATTATAATTTGATCTAATTTTCCTGTTACAATTAATAACTATAACTCTTTTATAGATGCTGTTTTACAGCTGATTTTTTTTTTTAATGGGAACCCAACTCAGGACCTTGTGCTTACCAGGGAAGTGCCTATGCCCCTGAGCTATATCCTCTGTCCTTACTGTTATTTTTTCCCCCTCTGGAATTTGTCTTTCCAAATTTTATTTTAACCATAGAGTAAGCATGGAAACTGGCATTAAGATAAACAAAATGTGTGTGTGTGTGTGTGTGTGTGTGTGTGTGTGTGTCTGTTTAAGATTTGCTGCACATGCTCCCAGCAGACACTACATGGTTATAAACAAAGATTTAAACAGATTTCCCTCAAGTACCTAACTGGCCAATTATTTTGAACTTCTACAGCTACTGAAGGAATGCAGAGTATGGTACTCAGCAATACAGGGGACAGAGTGCTGAACAGGAGGATCACAAAGATAACTCAAGTCTGAAACCAAGCCCGCAAATTAGCCAAGAGAACAACTGGCCAAGATCTCTTCTACAGGCATACTGAAAGTGAAGGAACATGCAGAAAACTGAAAGATTAAAACTCACACAGGATCCTAAGAACACGAAAGAAGGAATTGCCTTTATTTCTTGGCTGTTCCCCAAACACCCAGGAGTTCTTGTAGTTCAAACAGAGACACTGTGTGGGAGTGATGTGTACAGAGTAAGAAGCTTGAAAGATAAATAAGTGCCTTGCAAAACTCCACATCCACAATCTCTACATGCTAGAAAATATACTTTTCTGTCTTATGTTTATATTTTTCACCCAAAAAATGCATATGCACACAGATCCACACACATGCACATGCATGTGTGCGCCCCCTTGCCTTGATGGATGGACTTAGTCTGTTTTGAGTTTTTATTGCAGTGTTTTAGTGGGCCATTTAGCAAACTGTCTTCTTTGATTAATCACATCTCTTTCTTCCTGGCTCCAATAATTCCATTCTTTAAGTATCTCTAGATCAAATGACCATAAATCACACACTGCCCCAAGCCAGCTAGGAATAACTCACAATTTCAATTAACATACCGATTTAACCACTGTTGTTGGTGGAGACTGCAGTCCCCGGAAGGTCGCAGCTAACCACTCAGACATGTGGGCAATGGCTGCAAACCCAGTCTGCTCACACAGTTAAGCTGTCCAAAGATCTTTAACTAGGAGGTCACGGAATTTACGGACTTATGAAAAGACAGTTGAGTTAGGCTTGTCTGGCTGCCGCTTCAGGCTCTCATCTGAGTGGCTTCCTGGCTCCTAAAGCTAAGAGTGCTCTCCTCAGCTCTTGTGCACTTGATGCAGTGACTTGAACAAACTGAGCATAAATCTTTGGCTCTGTCATTACACCAACCGGGCTCCCTTCCATACCCTGGCTTCTCTCTTCTGAAAAAGTCAAGTCCTGCTTTCTTTTTGTCCAAAATTGAGCATTTCATTACTTAATTAATTAATTCGTTCATCCATCCATTTATTCTACAAATACTTATCAAAGGGCTGGGCCTGAGGAATCAGTAGTGACAACTTCTTGGCCCCATGGAATGGGGGAGGCTTCCAGGGAAGGCTTCTAGCAAAACTGGCATACAAGAAGTGTGTTAAAGAATGAGATAAGCTGCCATCAAGACAGGGTCCTGTGAAAAGAGAGTGTAGACTGGGATCACACTTGAATTCTGAGCACTGCAGTTTACGTCCTCTCACTGTCCCGCCAGATCCAGGCAGTCCAAGATGGTGGCCACTGGCCGATGGGGATGCCAAGCCCTTGAAATGTGGCCAGGGGAGGAACTGATTAAGAGTTTTATTTAATTTTAAGGAACGTAAATGTACAAACAGATACAACCCAATTATTCAAAAACTGTGGAGTTTTTTTTTTTTAAAGCAAATTGGGTATGAATCAACATTGTTGCAAAAACTAAATCCAGTGACAACCTGCCTCTAAAATGAGATGTGATAGAAATTACAAACGAGATTTAAAAACTTAGTACCAAAGACATCCCCATTTTCTATATTGAATATATATATATATATATATATATATATATGATCATATTTTAGATGTTTATTGGGTTAAATAAATATATTGTACATTAATTTAACACAATTTTTATTTCTTAATGTGATTACTATAAAATTTAAAATTACATACTGGGTGTGGCAGCACAAACCTTTAGTCCCAGCAGGGGAGACTGAGGCAGGAGAATTGCTCTCAGTTTGAGACTGGGCAATAGATTGAGTTCAAGCCAGTCTGAACTATATAGCAAGACTGTGCTCCCCAAAAAACAAAGAATCAAATGAAAATAAAGAGGAAGAAATGAAAAAAAGAACCCCTAAAATTACATTGATGACTCCCTTTATTTCTGCTGGATAACACAGAGCTAGCTGCCACACCGTGGCACACTTGGGCATCACAGTTTTAA
Organism: Capromys pilorides; assembly: GCA_004027915.1. Taxonomy (NCBI): domain Eukaryota; kingdom Metazoa; phylum Chordata; class Mammalia; order Rodentia; family Capromyidae; genus Capromys; species Capromys pilorides. Next base: position 16,203 of record PVKN010007866.1, read on the forward strand.
TTTTTCTTTATTTTTAAAAAAGAGTACAAAATAGTATTGAAACAGAAGACTTACAAGTGGTACAGAATTTCACTTAACAAAATAATTTTAATTTCACAGTACTCATTGTAATGCATAGTGCTGTCTTCTAGCTAGTTGTACGTATTGCCAGATATATGCATGCAAAATCGAAAGAAAAAAAAAAGAAATATATAAGAAATTAAGAAGAGAAAAATGTTAAAGAATTGAGAAAAAGAGACAAAGCAAATTAAGCATTAACTGCTCCTTTCTATAGACCCAAATAAATCCGCAGCTGTTTACACCATCCCGCTTACATACATAGATATATCTCTTTCCCTCACTACCTCTCCTGTCCTTGGCATTAAATTTTATGTATGACACACACTGCATAAATATCTGTCAAATGAATGAGACATTCTCTACATGGGCAAGTTTCAAATCCATCAGTACATCATTGGATAGTAGTTTCACAAATGCCTTAGGGGCGACTGTCCTGCCAGGCCCTGTGTCAGCTTAGGCGTGAGTGATGCAAAGGTCCTGCCCTCCTGCAGTTTCATCCCAGCTGAGTCATGGGGATAAGTGGACACCATGAGTCAGCGTGAGGGCCTGGGCCTGAGCTGGGAGAGTCTGCTCTTGGTTAGGGGTGGTTTCCCCAAGCAGCAAGAACCCAAATATGAGGGAGGCAGGTCCTCACATGTCCATAGATGAGTGAAACCAGTGAGGTTGCAAGTGAGGGACAGTTGGCAGGGTGTGAGGAAAGCTGCGACCAACCAGGCAGGGCCGAGGAGGCCAAGGCAAGGACCTCGGGTTTACTTCTACGAATGAGGAGACACAGCAGGCAGATGGTAGGACCTGGCAGATGGGCTTACTTTTTTTTTTCTTCAGGACCTGGGATGGAACTCTGGGACCCTGTGTTTGCCAGGCAGGCACTTATGGTGCTGAGTTATCTTCCCAGCCCCTGGACTTACAGTTTTCAAGGGTCTTTCTGCTTGCCTTGATGAGCATAAATGATAGTAGAGAAGAGTGGACCAGAGAGACCAGTTGGAAGACTCTGGCACTAAACCTCACGGAGGGTCTAAGGATGTCAGCAGCAGGATAAATACGACAAGTTTGGAGAAATATCTTCCAACATTATGAGGTAAAATCATCCTCAGCCTGTTTCCAAACCCAGTCATGCTATGGATCTACCAGTGAACAAGAAAGAAAACTTCTTTTTAATTTTCCTAAGGAAGTTGCTAGAAACTGTGCTCCACCAAAAGGAGTGTGGAAGTCAATAGTTCTATGAATCCCAGGAAAGGCGAAACATTGCATGAGAAGATAAAGATATTCAAAATTGGGGTCAGAATCCTGCACATTTCAAATCCCTTCAATGTTATTACTCCTGATATTGTGATACAACTGCACTGAGAGGTTAGGAAAAGAACTTTTTGGTAGGTGCATAAGCACTAATTCTCAGTTCCTACACTAGTCCACAGGTGATGTGTGTGAGGAAAAACAGTATATCTATATAATTTAGAGAAAAAAGTGAAGCAAACTGTCTTAAGTTATTCTTCTCTTGTTGCTGGGACAAACACCCGACGCTTAAAGTGAGGGAAGGAAAGGTTTATTTAGCTCACAGTTACTGGAGGTTTCAGTCCAAATTCAGCTGGCTTCAAGGTAGAGAGGCACAAGGCAGAAAGCACCCTTTCATGATGGCTGGTAAGAGCAAGAGTGCCAGGAGAGGTAGCAGCTGCCCAAGCAGCTAACTTCTCTTCCTACCTTACACTGAAATGCAAATCACCTGCCCCAGGGGAGGGCGGCACCCACTTCCACAAAGATCAGTTGCAAATTCCAGACGCCACCCCATGACAGCATGAGGCTTTGGGGAGGGGGAGAACACCTATACACAAACCACAACACAAACATAAAGAAGATGCCTAGAGGAGTGGAAGCAGTTGTGCCCTAGAGAAGGAACTGATGGTTGGCAAAGGCAAGGTAGAGAAGGCTCTCATTTGTTGCAGTCTCTTACTGGTACTTGGCTTTTAGGTCTGTGCACATATGTTATTTTGTTTTTTAAAAAATGGACTGAAATGTATTCTGAAGCTCTAGAGCAGCTTGGATGAGCCGTGCTGCGGAGCCCCCCTTGCCCCTTGCTTGCTAATTAAGAGTGCTGCTGAGGGTCTGCAAGCACACTGTGGCATGGGGTGTGCACATCTGCCACCAAAGTCCCTTCCTGCCATCCCAGAGAACACATGGCACCTCCGGGGCAAAGGCTTTGTTGCTCTGTTCGAAGACCCAGATTCTTCCTCCGAACGCAGCAGCACACAGTTTCTGAGGTCATCCTGTCTTCTAAAATACTCCAATACTTCAACTTCGTAGAGGACTGATGGGGCAGGAACGCAATCCCTACCACCAACTTCTCTGCTCCTCTTAATCAACTGAGATACGGAAGAAGCTGGGTTTAATGCCAAAGATACAACCAGTGGGATATATATTTAAGTTATCAGTCAGCTAAGTGGAAAAGAAAACAGCATCAGATTTGACACTTTATTTTTCTCTGGCTATGCAAATGGGCCAAAAGATATAATGCATATGCATTTTTCTCTCACCTAAGTTTTTGCACTGAGCAATGGCACATGAACCTGACAGCTTGAGGTTTTCAAGATGGCAGCCACATCACACCTTGTCATGGTTCTGTGTCCTGAGTTTTGGCCACACTCAGAACATTACTCATGTTACAATACTGTTTCATTTGCATTTTTATTGCAAACTCGATTTGATTTTTATTATTTTTCTTTGTAATTCCAGTATTACCACAAATACACTTAATAATTTGACACAGAATTACAAATGTCTCAACTTTAGAATGTTTTCCCAGCACTGTGATATTGAAACTTTACCAATGAATGCATTTCATATCTTGGAGAAGTATGTAACAGGAAAGAAAATCTAATGAAGTCTGTCTTATCTTACTGCTAGGATATTTTGTAGTTATAGCCTCTCAGCATTTTACTATGGATACTCATTTATCCCTTGACTGTATATTGCAGAGTCTCACTGAATCTCTCTCTCTCTCTTTCTCTCTGTATTTAGGACAGGGTCTGTAGGTTCTCACTACATAGGTAGGACTTGTAGTGATTCTTTTTTTTTATGGCTGCCTGCCCTGGGGGTGGAGTGGGGCTGGCGCATCGTGTGGTGCTGGGGACTGAACTGTGGTCCCTGCGGTTGCCTAAACTTGTTTAAGCAGGTGCTTTAGAAAGTTGAGCCATCTAACTGGCCCTTTGTAGTGATTCTATTGTGTTCAACCTCCCCAAACGCTGGGATTATAGGCCCACACCCAGTCTCAATCGCAGTGGGGGGTGTGGGGGTGGGGGTAGGGGGTAGGGGGTGGGGGCTGTACAGCTTTCGGGGGAGAGGGGATCGAACCCTGGCCTAAGCAGGCACTTTAGTCCGCTGGGCTATCAGGACGGCCCTGAATGCCTCTTTTTCATTTGCTTTCTCTTCCCTTTTTATAGTGCCCGAGCTCGAAGGACCTGCATATGCCGGGCAAACACTCTGGCACTGAGCAACACCTCCAGGCCTTCCATTTTCTTATTCACTTGTTTTTGTCCTTTTCTCCATAGATAAATCTCCATTCGTTTTGTCTTTTTAAAGATCATTTGGTGGAAAATATCTATTAAATGAAATCACATCCAGGTGTGATCCTAAAAGGGAAATTAATAGCTCCAGCGAAACATAAGTGTTAGCTGGCTTTCAGTGCAAATGAAACACGGCAGCGGGGCCTTTAACGCTGTTAGTTCTGCAGTCTGCGCTGACCAAACGCCCCCGCCCGGGAACGCAGTAAGTAACCCTGATGAAGTCCAGCCAGCATGCGCAGTGCGCTGGGTTTTATCTCTTGATTACACTCGGCGCAGCCTGGAATCACTCGCCCGCATCAGCTGTCAGTATAAATCAGGCAAGCATGAGCCACCCTTTGGACTGGCTGTAAGAGACCACACAAAGGAAGCTTCGATTTCCCACTGACCGAGGGGGAAGGGGAAACAAAGGAGCACATCGATAACCCCTCCCCTAAAGCCAAAGCGTGATTTATGACGCTCTCAGGGGCTGCCGGGGTGCTCGCGCTAGGGGACTGCGGCGGGGGCGGCGGAAACAGAAGCGTGAAGTCGGCTTGCTCTCTGCGCTCAGATCTCCATTGCATCGAGGGGGGCAGAGCCACACATCAGAACCAAACTCCACCTCTTCGCATCCCTCCAGTTTGGAAACCGTGGCATCAAAGACACAAAGCATTTGATTCTTGCTGCCTCAGAAAGCTCCAGAAAAGCTTTTGTCTGCACACTCGCCACATCGCCTGTCAGATCACTGCGGACAGACCGCCCTGCAGACTGAAGATGCCTGCGCGGTTCGGTGAAATGAGCGCTAATTAGTGGGAATTCTGCCTTAGAATTCAAGTCATAATTTTCTTCCGAAACAGGCAGCGACTGGTATTATGACTGTATGTCTCAGTGTGAATTTTTGATACATATACTCAATTTTGTAGGAGCGAAAAAGAGAAATATTAAGTTGCCATGGCCAGGCTGCTCCAGGAGCACATCCTATGTGCTTTTAAATTACTGGTTCCATTAATTTACTATTACTCGTGTATTTATGGAATTACACACCATAGTCATATAACTGATCTTCCCATATGCATCCTCGTGTGTCACGATGCATGCCACTTTAAAGAAATAAAAGAGCATTTGTTTAAAAGAATGAAATGTGAGAAGCCCCCAGTCCATACTGTCCCTTCTTGTTGTGCATTTATGCATCTTCACTGTTGTGACATAAGAACCATTTCATTATCGAACATCCCAGGAGCAGAAGAAAGAAAATCAGCCATAGCTACAGAAGCACTGCTGCATTAGCACCTGAGACTTTACAATTTTTTGATGGATAATAGTTTTGTGTCCTGTACCTTCCAGGGGTACAGTGGGAAGGGATACAGAGGATGCTTCCACTGTGGAATGACTGAGCCACTGCCTTGTCAAACCTCTCACCTGCTCAGCAAAGGGCATAACCTTCAGAAGAGCAGAGAAAGGGTGACAGAAGCACCTGTGTCTTATGGGCTGGGAAGAATCCAGGGCTGGAGTCCCCACAGGGTACAGGCATTTCCTTCAGATGACACCTAATCCAGCCCTTGGCTGTCACAAATTGCTTACCACAGGGCCTCAGGATGTCACAGTACAGTTAAGGGAGTAGTAAATATTTCCTGGTCAACGAATGTCAGGTTTTGAGACCCCCAAGAATTCAAGGGTGCATGTAAGAAAAGGCCTCTGATTCTCCCTAAGTTTCTTTTTCTTTTTTCTTTTTGAGACAGGGTCTCGCTATGCAGTTCAGGCTGGCCTTGAGCTCACTTTTGTAGCCCAGGCTGGTTTTGAACTCACATCGATCCTCCAGCCTCAGCTGCTCAAGTGCTGGGATTATAGGCATGTGCCACCACACCCAACTAGTTTTCTTTTTCTTCTTTCTCTCTCTCTTTCTTTCTTTCTTTCTTTCTTTCTTTCTTTCTTTCTTTCTTTCTTTCTTTCTTTCTTTCTTTCTTTCTATTATGGCTGGTTCAGCCTGCCCTGGGGGTGGGGCTGGAGCAGCATGTGGTGCCAGCAATTGAATTGTGGTCCCTGTAGTTGCCTAAGTTTGACTAAGCAGGCGCTTTAGACTGCTCAGCCATTTCGCTAGCCCAAGACCTCTGATTCTTTTTTTTTTTTTTTCCAGAACTGGGGATTGAACTCAGACCCTTGCGTTTGCCAGGCAAGCGCTTATTCTATGGAGCTATCTCCCTAGCCCAGGCCTCCGATTCTTAGCCCGGGACTCAACATAGATTACATTCAGACAAGAGCATAAATGAATAATTAAAATGAACTCCAATGAAACCCTGGACTTCTTTTTTTTTTTTTTAACCTTAGGTGCAGGCAGCCAAATGAATTACTCTATGGCATTATCAGACAGCATCATACAAATAATATGCATCACTACTCATTTCTGATATCAACATACCCTGCCTCTCTTTCAGTCCTATCATTGAAATGATCGCATGGTGAAATGTTATGTGGACCACAGATGTTTTCTTTCCTCTGCCAGGCTCCATCTTGCTCTCTCTTAACAAGAAGAGAGGGGTTAACCACACAAGAGCCCTGGAACTTTGGGACTTGGAAGTGACTTAGAGGAAGGTAGGTGTGATGATGAGGAGACTCTTATAGGGGTGAGGCCCAGTCAATGTGGTACCTAGGGGTTCGCCTCACCGAAAGGCTGTGCCCCAGGTCCAAATGGAAGAAAGAGGGAGAAGAGTTTGGGCTGGTTGTCTGGAAGGAGCATTTCATCTTTGTCTACTTCATTATTCCTTTGTGTGTGTTGGGAATTGGATCTAGGACCTTGCACGTGCTAGGCAGAAGATCTACCACTGAACTATCCCCCAGCCCCTGCTACTCATTTCTAACTGTCCAGCCTGAAGGAAGGAGGGAACTTGAAAGCTGGTGGCACAGACCCCATCTTCAGAGGAGATCCTTAGGCTGTGAGCCAACAAACTTCCAAGGCAAATGGGGGTGGGGACAGCTCCCCTCCCCAGTGGACGCAGTGCTGGGAGTGGGGGTAGAGTGTCACTTCCAGCACAGCTTATGTGAATGTTGGCCCCAGGAATTTCTCTGTTGTCCTGGCCAAGCCATTGGAAGGCCCCATCCCAGGGCAGGAGGAGGAAGGGCATTGTCCTTGAACTTGAAGAGCCTGGCAGGAAGCTGTGCAGAGGTTGCAGTGAGGATGAGTGGCTTCTGGGATATCAGCCCAATAGAATGGGAAGCAAAATACAATGCCAGCACGAATGGAAAGCCTAGAGACCTGCAGGTGGTTTTTAATTCCTGTTTCTCCTCTTTACAGTCTGAGTAATGGTGGGCAGTTCACTTGGTCTCTTTGGGCCTCAGTTTCCTCACGTGTTAAATGTTGATAATATCTGGACCTACTTCATGTATTCGTTGCAAAAATTAAAGAATTAATAAAGCTTCACTTTTTAGAACCATGTAAGATGCATAGTAAACACTCAATAAATGTTAAGAAAGAAAGTGACGTCACCAAATCTTTTTGTCAAAGGATGAGTGGGACGTTTCTCCTGCACTCTGCTCCTCGGTTCCTCTCCCCGCTCCCTGGGACAGCCCTCTTTGTCTCAGACATGAAGCCATGTGTGTCTTGTGGGCAGAGGGTTGGCTTCCTTCCCTTCTTGTCTGCATGCCCAGTTCTGGCTTTTCCCATCCTGTCCACATTCCCAGCAAGCCCTCTCAGGGACAGCCACCCCCACCTTGGGACAGGCAGCTTTCTGATCTTCCAGACCTTCTCTGGCTCTCCCCCAGTTCTCAGTGTCATCTAGAACCCGACCAGGCTAAGCGGCTTTTCTGTGAGAACCACCCCAGCATCTCTGGTCTGGCTGGATCAACTGTCTGGGTCAGGGAAGCTCCCCCAGTGCCCCTCACTGTGGAGGACTGCCTGAGCAGCTCTCCTTGAAAGAAAAGTGACTGTCTCCATTTTAACTGAGCCTGACTCCATTTCCTCATATTGAAATGTACAGAGCTGGCTAGGACTTCTCATTATCCTTTCAATTGGCCTTAAGCAGTGTGTGTTGGTCTAGCTGAGGTGCTGGTGGTAATTTTTGAAGATGGCACGCGTGTTTCCCTGATAACAGGACGAAGAGCCAATGCTCCATGGTGTCAGCTGGGATCAAACCTCGAGATAGATGCTATGACTTCCTGGGGCTTGAAAGATTACACATCAGAGCTGAAGCACCAGATCCCCAAAATATTAGATATGATCTCAGTAGCATAATACAAATTACTTCCTTTGCATATCCTCTCTGAATATGGTGGAGGTGAATGCAGGCCTCCTACCTAGCCCAGCTCACAGTGCTCACCTTCCCACAATTCCCTTCAGTGCGCACCTTCTTCCCACAATTCCCTTTCACAAGCCACTCTCCCTTCTCCAATGAATAAAGCCCGAGTGCAGCCCTGGGTCACTCTCTTGGTTCCGGAAACAATCTTCATGGCTGGACTTAGGGCCCCTTGGCTCCCCAATAGTTATAATATATATATATATATATATATATATATATATATATATGTATATATATTCTTAGTGTCTTTGTTATGGCCTTGGGTTGTGCTGGGAGTGGTAGATTGGAATTAACTTGGTGGAATTCCAATAACAGGTTTTAGGATTGTAAGTTTAGACTTCCTGGGCTGAGACGAGAACCAGGAAGGGACTCTGACACCTCACAAATGCCTGACGTGCAGCCAGTGCTGTGGGATGGTCCTTTAAGCAACCTACAGAGGCCATGGGCAGGGTGTGACTCCAATGTGAGTGATGGGGAGAGGAAGAGGATGGGGGAAGAAAACACAACTCAGAAACTTGTGAAGTATTTTTAGTGCCAATGCTCTAGTGTGGCTTAGCAATGAGGTCGCCTCATGTGGGGAAGACCTCTGGCCATCCTGTTGGTATGAATGACAGCTCCCACAGAGTCTGAGCTGCTGCCTCTGAGCCACAGCCCCACCCAGACTGGGCACTTATTCTTGAAAACACTGATTCACACAGGAAAAAAACAACCTCGCAGCACTGCATATTTAATAAAATGAGTTGCTAGGAACAGTCATCCTGACCCAGTCTGTGTAACTGAGTAGGGGCATTTATGACAGGGCTCTGTAACTCAGTGCCACAGAAGTCACTGTAGGCTATCCTGACCAGGCATTGTGCTCATAGGCATGAGGGTTAGAAAGACAATTAAGACGAGGTCTCTGGCCCCAAAGGCCAGAAATTGCTTATTGCGCTAAAGAACCCCATATTTATCTTTTTTTTTGAGACAGGGCCTCACTTTGCAGTGTAGACTTCATGGCTACCTTTCTGCCTCAGCCTCTCAAGGGCTGAGGTTACAGGTGCCTCCATGCCTGGCTCCCCATACAGTATTTATCTCTTATGGATGTGATAGAGACAATTTTATGAGGCAGATATGTATATTAGGCATAAGAAAAAGCTGCGATCTGGGAGAAAAGCCCCAGCCAGGCCTGGACCAGCGGCCTTCCTATTGGCCACCCTGGTGCAGCTGTGAGTTCAAAAAGAGGACACGTGCCCTCCATGGCCCTTCTCTGCTCTCTCACTGTTTAGTTCCCGCCCTCTGCTGACAAGATAGAAAGCTTACTGCTGGCATGGTGTAACCTTTAGCACAGACCACGCAGGGAAGGACAGCGGCCCGAAGGAATGGGCCCTGCCACCTGTGCAACAGTTGGGCTCTAAAATGAGCCTACAGGCCTCACAAGTTCCAAGGTGGGACTTTGCGGGAGTGACTGGACCTTGGATCTGGAGGGATTGACCCATTGATGAGCTCATGGCTGACTCAGAGTTAGAGAGTGGGAAGAGGTGGGCCCCTGGGACGTGACCCGGAAGGGCGCATCTCCCTCCCTGGCTCCTCCCCTCTCCCTTGGCTTCCAGGCTGCGTGGGTTAAGCCATTTTCCTCTGCCATGGAGCCAATCAAGCATGGGCTCAACCCTCTGAAACCCTGAGCCAAATTAAACCTCTGCTCCTTTACACTCCTGGCGCCGGGTATTTTGTTTCCACAACAGGAAAGTTATTTAGCCCAGCCTGTTTTCTGCTGGGATCTTCCACCTGGCTGGCCCTGGGTAGACAGACTGTCACATTTTATCTGCACCCTGAGTCAAAGGTTCTGAAAATCTTTATAAGGCATCAATAGTAAATCCCATGCAAGGTGCCA
>PVKN010007867.1:0-25956 GCA_004027915.1 Capromys pilorides
AGAAAGGTGCCAGGCCATCACAGTGCTCAAGCGATGGTCTTTTGAGTTTTTTCCTGCTGACTTTCAACTTGCAAAGACTTGTGAACTGTCACTTCTGCCTAAGTCCCACATTGGGGAACTCCAAGAAGTTGATGAGGATTCAATCACAAGAGAAATGGGGATCTAATTTTATAACAGACATCATTCTATGATATTTCATTTACAAAGCAAGTTGTTTTCACATAGAGAGTTCATCTACATTGAGGACATGAAAGTCAAATGAATTGTTTGTGTTTTCTTCCACTTGGTAAGACAAACATTTTATTGTTTTGTTTTTAGTGAATAAAAAAAGTAGTAAAATAATGCACATTCTTAAGTCCTACCAAAGAGAGAACATATTTTGAAAGAAACATATTTAACAGAGATGCTTGTGTTTAGGAGCACAAACATCACTATGGTATGAATTTCCTATGTTAATTTCCTTTACTTAAGAGATGGAAGGGCCAGGGAGGTAGCTCTGGAAGATAGCTGTGCAGTATAAACCTCTTTTTGGCAAGTACAAGGACCTGGGTTTGATCCCTGGTACCACATGCTGTGCCACCATGCCACCCACTGAAATGGGGCATGGTAGCTCATACCTGTAGTCCCAGCACCAGGGAGGCTAAGACAGGAAGATCACTAAGAGTCTGAGCAGTGTATTAAGACCCTGCAATAAGTAAGTAAGTAAGTAAGTAAGTAAGTAAGTAAGTCAGTAAGTAAGTAAGTAAGTAAATAAATAAATAAATATTTTAATTTGTCTCTTATTCTCTTTTATTACCTTTTTGTATTTTTAAAAAAAAATATTTAGCTGAGACTATAGCAACAATTGAAGTGACATTAGAAGCAGCACACATCTAAAAGACAAGAATGATAGGCATTCCAAGCATGGTTTTAGTAATACACACTGCTATTCTCAGTGTTAAACACCTGTTGGAGATTCTTAGGACCATTGTCTAATTCATCCTGTGTTTATAAGTGCATGGTTTTGCCCCAGCCATGTTTCTTAACTTTTCTGATTACTGTCTCTTCATTGTTTAATCCTTAAATTCTTCATTTCCATTTAGCTGTGTTATGCCTTTCCATTTTTATTTCTTCTTTTGAGTTATCACACTAGAGAGACTATGTGATGTTCACATATGTAGGTCTGGTTTATTTCACTTATGAGTGTATGTTCAAGATACATCCACATATATATGAAGACTTTGAGTTTATCTCTCTCTATAGTTGAATAATATTCCATTGTATAAAAATACCACATCTTTTTCAACCATCCTTTGATGACGGGCATTTTGGTTGTTTCCAAAATTTGGCTACTACAAACTGTGCTGCTAGAAACATAGGTGCACAGACATCACTATGGTATGATGTTTTCAGTTCTTCTGGTAAATTCCCAGTAGGGAAATAGCTGGATTTAATGGGATTTCCAGTTCTAGTTTTTAAAGGAGTCTCCACACTGCTTTCCATAATGGTTGCACCAGTCTGCATTCCTACCAGCAGTGGAGAAGTGTTCCTTTTTCCCCACAGTCTCTCCAACATTTGTTGCTGGTTGATTTCTTTATGGTAGCCATTTTTTTTTTGGTGAGACTGGGGTTTGAACCACCACCTTGCACTTGCCAGGCAGGCACTTATGCCATGGACCTATCTTCCCAGCTCCTGTAGTAGTGATTTTTTATGGGGTGAGATGGTATCTAAGTGTTGCTTTAATTTGCATTTCATGGATGACTAACAATGTGGAGCATTTCTTCATGTATGTATAGGTTTGTTGAATTTTTTTCTCTGAGAAGTGTGTGTTCATCTCAGATGCCCATTTCTCGATTCAGTCTTTGAATTTTGAAACCCTAATTTTTTTAGTTCTTTATAAATTTTAGATAGAAGACCTTTGTCTAAATAGTTATTAGTTAAGATATTTTTGTGGGTTGTCTTTTAACTCTGTTGGTAATTTCTTTTGATGTGCAAAAACTTCTGAGCCAGAGGAGGCCCCAGTTGTTGACTCTTTCAAGTGCTAAACGTGCCTTTTGATTTTTGTCCATGAATTGTTTGCCTGTGCTGATGTCTTAAAGATTTCCTCCTACTTTCTCTTCAAAGAGATTTAGTGTTTCTGTTTTAGTATTTAGATCTTTAATAAATTTTGACTTTACTTTAGTGAATGGTGATAGATCTGTATCAAGTTTTAGTTTTTGGGTGTAGAGAGCCAGTTTTTCCAGCACCATTTGTTAAAGAGACTATCTTTCTTCCAGTAAACATATTTGAACTCTTTGTTGAAGATAAGGTGGCTCAGTGTGTTTATATTTGCTTCTGAATCTTCTCATCTATTCCATTGATCCTCAGGTCTATTTTTTTTTCTTTTTTGCCAATACAATGCTGAATTTATCACAGTAGCTCTGTAGTATAACTTTAGGTCAGGAATTGTAATGCCTCCTTCCCTATCTTTGTTGCCCAGGATTGTCTTTGGTATTCTAGTTCTTTTCTGGTTCCAAATAAATTTTAGGAATCATTTCTCCAGGTCTATAGGGTATGTTGGTGGTATTTTCATAGGTAATGCATTAAATCTGTATAACAATTTAGGGAGTATGGCCATCTTCACAATATTTGTTCTTCCTATCCAGGAGCAAGGAATATATTTTCATTTTCTGAAATCTTCTACAATCTCTTTTGTCAGTGTACTGTAGTTTTCACTGAATAGATCTTTTACTTGTTTAGTTAGATTAATTCCTAAGTATTTCATTTTCCATCATGCTATTGTAAAAGGTATTATTTCTCTAATTTCTCTCTCAATGTGTTTGTTGTCTGTGTAGAGCAATGCTATTGACTTGGGTGTTGACTTTGTATCCTGCTATGCTACTGAATTTGTGCATTAATTCTAGTAGCTTTGTTTTGGGTCTTCCAAGTAGATTATCATGTCGTCTGCAGATAATGATATTTTAACTTCTTTTTTTCCTATTATTCCTTTTACTTCTCTCTCTTGTCTAATGGCACCAGCTAATGATTCCGGTACTATATTGAATAGGTGTAGTGATACAGGAGTTGCTTGTCTTGTATGAGATCTGAGAGTAAAAGACTTCAGTTTTTCCCCATTTAGAATTATGTCAGCTGTTGGATTGTCATAGATAGCTTTTATCAGACTGAGGTGGAGATCATCTATTCCAATTTTCTGTAGTACCTTGACCATGAATGAGCGTTGAATTTTGGCAAAAGCCTTTTCTGCATCAATTGAGATGCTCATGTGGTTTTTGGATTTGGATCTATTGATATAGTGTATTACATTTATAGGTTTGCTTATGTTGAACTATCCTTGCATTGCTAAGATGAATCTTACCTGGTCATGATGTATAATCTTCTTAGTGATTTGCTGTATTCTATTTATGAAGATTTTATTGAGAATTTTTGCATCTATGTTCACGAGAGAGATTGGCCTGTAGTTCTCTTTTTAGTTGTATCTTTCTCTGGTTTTGGTGTCAGTATAGTACTTGCCTCTAAGAATGATTTTAGAAGGATTGTTTCCTTTTCAATTTCATTGAAGAGTTTGAAGAATATTGGGATATGTCTTCTGTAAATATCTTGTAGAATTCAGAGGTGAAACCATCAGGACCCAGACTTTTCTTTGTCCTTAGGTTTTGTATAACATTTTGCATTTCACTGGCTGTTATTGGTTATTGAGAGTTCTTATATCTTCTTGATTCAATTTTAATAAATTATACCTTACTAGGAATCTGTCCATTTCATCTGTGTTTTCAATCCTGTGAGAGTAAAGATTCTCAAAGTAGCTATTAATGATCTTAATCTCCACTGAGTCTGTGGTAATTACTCCATTTTCATTCCTTATTGCTTGAATTTGAGTCTTTTCTTTCCTCTTTCTGATGAGGTCACCTAGGGGCTTATCAACTTTATTTAACCTTTCAAAGAACCAGCTTTTGATTCATTAATTCTTTGTATTATTTTCTTTGTCTCAATTGAATTAATTTCTGCTATAGTCTTTATAATTTTTTCCCATCTTTGGGCTTTGTGTATGGTTTGCTCTTCCTTTTCTAGAGGATTTAGGTACAGCATTAGAGTATTTATCTGTTCCCATTCTGTTTCCTTAATGTGTGAGTTCAGAGTTATAAATTTCCCTCTAAGAACTCCTTTAATTTCATCCCATAAATTTTGGTAGCTTGTTTCTTAATTATCATTAAAGTATAAACACTGTTTAATTTCTCGTTTAATTTCATCTGTAACCCACTGGTTGTTGAGGAGGGCATTATTAATCTTCATGTATATCTGGTGTTCTTGTGGATCCTTTTGTCATTTATTTCCAGTTTCATTGCATTGTGGTCAGATAATATGCACAGGATAATTTCTATTTCCTTGAAAATACTTAGACATGACCTATGGACTAGTATGTGATCTATTTTAGACAATGTCCCACGTGCAGGTGAAAAACATGTGTATTCAGAAGTGGTTTGTTAGAACACTGTATGTGTCCATTAAGTCCAGTTGTTCCCAGTTTTGGTTCAGTTCTGCTACTTCTTTGCTAATTTTTTGTCTGCTTGACTTATCTTTTTGGGATAAAGAGGTATTAAGATATTTTGTTAAGATTGCCACATTGGGTATTAGATTTTTCATGTCCATTAAGATTTGTCTTATATAGCTGGGTGCTCTCATGTTGGATATGTACATGTTTATGAGTGTTACCTCTTTGTCTTGAATTTTTCCCCCAACAAATATGTGGTGGTCCTCTTTATTTTATTTGATCAATCTTGGTTCGAATTTCAGAATGTCTGTGAATAGGATTGCTACCCCTGCTTTTTTCTGAAGTGCTGGGGCATGTAGTATTGTTTTCCATCCTTTGACTTTCAACCTATGAATTTCTTCATGTGTTTCTTGTATATAGCATATTGTTGTGTTTTCCTTCCTAATCCACTGTGCTCATCCTTGTGCACGGGCCATGCTAATCTTCTCCACATCATTCCAATTTTATTATATATGCTGCTGAAGGGAGCACAAATTTTTTTAAAAAAGAAAGAGAACAATGGAAACATCGTGGGAGGACACACAAAGGACTGAATCTTTGTGGTTTAAAACCCAGGCATGTGGGAGTTTGAATGGAGAGCGGTGAAGAACACCTTACTATAATCAAGCCCACTCATGCCAACCCCTTCTTTTCAAAAGTCCTCGAGGCCACCTTTTGTTTGCTGCCATCTCCTAGTCTACCCAAGAGCTCATGCCAATGTGTAGCTCCTCAGCCAGGACCAACCCTGTCCTGTTAGAATCATGTGAAGAGCCTCTAGAAACACAAAATGTTTAACTGTAAAGTTTGAGATTAATTTCATTCTAGGTATGGTACAGACCCTCGTATATTTTTTAATCTCCAGATATTCTCTTCTATGGACAGTGTCTAACCACTGTCCTGAACCTTTCTACTGCTCCTTGGGTGCTCATGTTTTGTCCTTGTAAATCTGTGCATGAAGTCCTCTGCTTCCTGGAAGCTTGGCTCTTTTTCTCACAGAGATCAGGCTGTCCTTGCCTCTTCTGCAGCCTCCTCGGGCCTCCATTTCCTCCATCACTGTCAATTGAAGACCTTGCTTACTTTATTTCTCTGCTTGCAAAATAGGAGAATTTTAAAGAAATCCATCATTATCCCAGCACTCGAGCTTTCCATCTATTCACTCTGCCTTCCCTGGAGCTGAGGTGTTTGGCTCTGTGGGTGCTATGAAGGGACAACCCTTCAGTCATTGCATGAATCAATCAGCTGTTCTGTAATTCCACTGATGTGGTTTAGACTTCTCTCCTTTATCATGAAATGTTCCTTGACCTTTAGATTACCTCCATCCACAGCAGTGGTAGTCAAAGAAGGTCGATCACAAGCACAAGCACTGCTGAAGCAAAGCATAAGCAGAGTAGCCTATGTTTCAACTGAATGTCAATGGTCTCACCCATCCTAAAGTCTTCATGTTCATGGCCATTCACCTCAGTGACCTCTGGATCCTACAAATCTCCTCTTTCCCTCCCATCACCACCACTTTCTCTGGCCTGTTCTGCAGTTTAAGTTCCTTTATGGTTATCTTTACATTCACTTTTTTGTACTTTTGCCAAAACAGGGCTTACCACACTTCCTCAATGAAGTGTATTTTATCAAAGGCACAAACTCCTGTATATGACTAGGAAAAAATATTTACTTTCATATTGTGGAGTGGTGCAGTAGCTCATTGCCAAAACCAATAAAAGTTTGTGTCTCAAATGGAAAATAATATGGAATGAATCTTCATAATTGAACTAAGACTATTAAACTTTGTTTTATAAAATGGAAATACAGGTACCTCAACATTCTGAAAGATAGAGCCAGAATTTATAAGCTTATTATGGGTTTATAGAAATAAGGAAAATAAAAACCTATTACTTCAAAGGTTAGAATGAAAGAAAAGAAAAAATCATTAATGATAATAAAGTAAGCATAAAAATTATTTTCATAAAGTTTCCTTTAATTGGTTCCTATATTACACCAATTTAGCTTCATGAATTCTGCAAAGTCATAACATTTACAGTTCCTGATTTAAATGAAGTGGAAAACTTTGCCTTCAGGGAGAGAGTCTCCTGAGTCCACAGCCAGGACTGGCACTCCTGCACTCCTAACCAGCTTTCTTTCCTTCTCTGCTCTTGCTTTGATGTTGAGCTTTGCATTTCAAAACAGAACACAAGGCAGATACGATTCTCATATGTGTTTAAGGAGAAACACTCTCCTAGGCATTCTACAAGAACATGAAAAAAGGGATTCTCATTACATTTCCCACAGTAGAACTTAAAAACTATTCTTTTGAATACCCATGCCAGTTGTTTCCAGGAAGTGCCCCTATCTACGCAGCCCTCTTATTTCCTGTTTGTCCCACCCCGTATGTTGGTTCTGCTCTTTCACTCACTTTGATGAGCACATGCTGAGCTATAGCCCGCAGGGGCTTGTGCCTTACACCCCTGGCTCATGACACCAACTCTTCAGTGCCTGCCCTCTGCCAGCGCTCTTCAAGGTCCAGGAATGACCACTGGGAAAATAAAAAAACAACATTGCATCAAATTAATGAGTTGTGCTAAATTGTTAACATTTTGTACCCCTAAAAATAGACTTCTAACTTACTATTATCATGTAATATTGGACTATACATATAATTACTTTCTCTTAGTTCAATTAGAAGAAATATTTGTAGTAGTCCTTAGAAAACTATGTCTGCATCTTGTACTCTGAACAACTACTATGAAGACAACAATAAGCATTGTATTGATTATTGTGGCTGTCCTACTGATGAGCTCTGAAACTGACTCATTGCTATCTCTTTCTTGTTGAAATTAATTAAATAATAAATAAATAAATAAATAAATAGAATTCTTTTAGCTAAAAGCTTTGGGAAATTAATGCCAATTTCTCTACGACAGCTGTGGAGATCCTCTATAGTCTTCTTGGTGAGGGATGAGCTGAGGCCTTGACCTGCTTTGGGCAGAAAGGTATAGATTTTACTATCATCCTCTAAATATGGGGTACAGAGTTCACATTTGTGTTTACACCCAGGTTCTCACTTGGGAGCAGTAGGGACATTTCTGAAAATAAAGCTTACTTTCGATACGTGTGGGCACTGTGGCTGTGAATTCAACCAGTTGCAGATCAAAAATATTCAGAAACAATTTCATCTGTGTAGAAGACTTTTCCTCTGCACAGGGTAGTGGCTGCTTACACAGCTGCTATGCCACAATGGAGCTTGAGCACGTGCAAGCCCCAGTGTCCAGATGCCAACATGGCATGACTATCAAACGACAGCTATATTTTCTTCTCACATTCATGGGATGACTTCTCTTTTAATTCTTTTTTCTGTGTTTAGTGGTTGATCATCATGTCAGCTTGAAAAGTCTAGAAGCTTAACTAAATAAACTCAGCAATTCCACACCTGAGGGTGTAGAGGAGAAACCCTCATGTGGCCTATCACTTACAGGTTATACAAGGGAAATGAGGTGGCATGGGGGGTTCTGTCCTCTTCAGAGGAGCTCCAGTCTTCCTCTCTGTCTCCTGGCTTCTACCACAGGCTCATTGGCTTCCATCTTGGATCCTTCAGCCTTCTGGTGTAGACTCAACAGTCTCCTGTCACAGACTTATTGGCCTCCTGAAATGGACTTATATGGAACACTGCAGTGAGCTCCAGACCTTGGACTGAATCCTTCTGTCTCAGGTGTGCAGACACACTCTGCATACTTCCTCATCCGACTCTACTGCTGACTGTTGAAAGCCAGTCTTACAATTTCTTGTACATTTGTATTGTGTGTTATGTCTGTTTCTCTAGTAAAATCCAGACTGATGCGCTGTGCTCAACTGTTGAGAGATGAGATTAATATCACTGAAAGGAATACATGATCACCTGGGAAAAAAAGGCCAATAATACCTTTATTCAAACCAGCAGTGATTTTGTTAGATGTGTTTAAATCTGTTCAAAGAACATCTCATTTTTAATTTCATTACTGTTACTTTTTAAAGTTTATCATTTTGATTCTCTAGTACATAGTATTGACATTTCTATTTTCTTCCAGATTATAAATAAGTAAGAAACATGTATTAATCAGATTTCTTATTTTTGAGATAAAACATCTGGTACCTATCACTTATAAAAAGAGAGCTGTATTTTGGCTCACAGTTTTGGTCCGTGGTTGTGTGGTCCCACAGAAGAAAGAGCACAGCGGAAGGCCACGACAACGGAGGTTTTTTTAACACAGGACAGAAGGAGGGAGGAAGGTGCCTAGGAAAAGAATATGCCTTTTGAGGTGATACCACCAGGGACCCAGCTTCTTTGGCCTGGGCCCTTTGGTACGTTCAGCTTATGGGCTCAGCGTGACCTCTAACCTGATGACTGTAGCACCCACATGGACTGATCACCATTCAGAAGCTATACCACTGACCACATAAAATTTTAAGGGAAAATTTTAGGTCTAAACTACAACATTTCACCTGGTTTCCAAAAGTTCACATTCATTTTGTAACAGAAAGTGCAATTTTTCCATCTCTAACAGTCATCAAAGTCAGGGTATCTCCAGTATTGCTAAGATTCCAAGTCCAGTTTTCTCTGAAATTTAGAATAAACTTGTAGTGGTTAAAAAAAAAAAAAGTTCACTGTTTCCAATGTATAATGACACAGACAAAAATTCCCATTCTCAAAGGGAATCTCTGGCTTCCTGGGGTCTCTACTGCATTTTTGGAGCCACTTTCACAGCCTCACAGTCTTCTCATGGCACCTGCAAGGTTCTGGGATGCTGTCACACATTTTCTTCCTGGCCTCAGAGGCCTTCTCTTCCAGTTCATACAGAAGGTTGTGTGGCACCACAGTTCTTGTGTTCTGCATATCTGAAAAGCCAGCATCACTTAGATAATGCCAGGGTCAGTGTTATGGTTTATGTCTAGTTGTCCCCCCAAAGCCTCATGCAATCATGGGGCAGGGACTTCTAGAGTTTGAGACTTCACTCATAATCAACTGGGATTATGTGTTTTAGTATTGATGGGATTATGGGTCTGAGTCCTTCTGGGATTATGGGTGTGACCTCAGGTGGACAGGCTGAGGCAGAGAGCCTGAATGTAACATAAAAAGAGACAGAGAAACAGACTCTCGGTTGCTCTCTGGTGCCCTGGTTGGTTGGTTGCCTCTGTTGTGATTGTTGCTGTTCCACCATGAACTGGATGCTCTCTGCCCTGTTTCACTCGGCCTTGGAGCCAGTGGAGTATGAAGTGAAATCTCCACAAACTGTGAGCTAAATAAACCTTTCCTTCCTTCATTTTGAGTGTCAGGTATTTGGCCCAGCAATGAGTAAAAAGTAACTAAGACAGTCAGCTGTTGGCTCTGCAGTAACCAGGCCCTCTTGGACTTCACTGTAGTGCCTTCTGAGTAACTAGATGTTGAACTCAGAGTCGCACTTCCCTGGCACCCCTGAATGTCTAAGCATCTCCATGACACTCTACTCAAATGGAAAAGCTATAGCACTATACTCTTGAAATGGTGAAGTGCAGGGTCTCCTTGGCTCCTGAGATGCCTTCAAGCCATCTCTCCAGTTGTCCTGGAGCCGCTCAGCGCTGGACGGCTTATACTGCTAATCTCTCCCCCACCCATCCCCTCCTCCTTGGCTCCCCCTTCATAGCCACTTCCTTTTCAGTGAAACTGCAAACTTTTCATATCTCGCTTTTACCCCTGATTTTCATCATAGATCTGGCTAAAAGCAGCCAGTAATTCTCTTGCCACAGCCTGAACATTGGCTTCCTTGGGATTTCTTCCACCACTTCAGTCAGCTCACTGCCCTTGATGTCAGTCCCTGGTAAAGTCTCAGGACATGGACGAAATGCATTTATTTCCCACATTCCTATCAGCATTCTGATCTTCCGAGCTCTGCTGAGAATTGCTCATTAAGCTCAACCTATAGAAATCTAGGACTTTTGCAGCCTGCGCCTCCACACTTCATGGGCTTCCTCACACAAATGTTTCCAAGGGCTGCTCAGGCACGCAGTCCAGCACAGTCATGTCCCTGTTCCCAGTCTCAGTACCAAAGTCTTTGTCAGTCAGATTTGCCATGGCTGGAGCAAAATGCCCTGCTGCATTGCTCAAAGGGAGAGAGGTCTATTTCGCACGCCATAGTTGGCTAACTCCAGGGAGAAACGGGCTGCTGGACAGTCGCGGTGAAAGCGAACCATCCAGCTCTTGGTAGCCAGGAAGCAGAAGGAGCGAGGGCAAGGGAGGAGCATCAGATGCAAGCCCTGCCACTTCCCACCACCAGGGGCCTCCTGAGACCAGGCCCCAGCGCATCCAGTATGAGTTCATCATAGATAACATGCTCATTAGCCAGGCACTTGTCAAAATATTTACCTTTGAATAACTGAGAATTTGGAGTGACATCTTATTTATTTGTTTGTTTGTTTGTTTGTTTGTTTATTATTGATGGTACCAGGGGCTGAACTCGGGACCTTGCACTTGCCATGCAGGAGTGACATTTTATATGTCAGAGTTTCTAGTGCTCACCAAATACATGTCCCAAGTACACAGAAACAAGCTTCCAGGTAAGGGGGGAAAAAAAAAAAGCAGAAAGCTGAACTTTTAAAACATTTTTATATACTCAGAACTTGAAATTTTTATTTTTATGGCTTATGTGTCCATGTCAGTCATAATCTCTTTGATTTTTAAAACTTCATTATCTCTGTCCCTTTCACAGGTCACCTTTGAACCCTGTAGTAGAACTTGACTTTGAAGTCACACAGCGCTGCTTGGTGCCCTCAGGAGCTGATATTTAAACCTGGAACTTAGGCAGTTTAGATGCTGTGCTCAAGAGTACCTGCCAAAGAGCTAAAGCCCTGAGGCTTCTGTGCATGACATTTGACTGTTATTCCACTTCTAAGAGTATATTCTAAGGAAGTAAGCATGTAAAAATCAATGTAAACACTGGAGAAATAATTTTCAAAAACCTAGACTTGTGTATGTAGCCTCTTGGACCTTCATCTGAAAACTTACTAATTCTGTGACTTTGTAAAACATCACTTGAAATCTTCATGCCTCTGATCTGCTTTTATTTATTTATTTATCTATTTATTTATTATTTATGTTATGGCTGGCTCAACCTGCCCTGGGGGTGGGGCTGGCGCAGCATGTGGTGCTGGGGATCAAACCGTGCTCCCTGCAGTTGCCTAAGCTTTCCTAAGCAGGTGCTTTAGACCACTGAACCATCTCACTGGCTTCGATTTGCTTTTATTTACCAAATAAGAATAGTATCAAGATCTACCTCAAATGACTGTGTTATGAATTAAATATGATAATGTATGCATGTAGCTCAGCATACAGGAAGATAGCTGTACAGTGAGCTGTTGTTACAATGATTGGCGTTATCACATGATAGATAGAAGAACACTGTGTATGCATATACCAATGCAAAGAAGCCTCTGTGCTGCTAACTTCAAAATTAAAAAAATCTGACAAAATATTAGACATATCATGGAACATATAAACTTACATGCTGCCATGCAAGGAAAGTAGTTATTCTAATGACCATTCATTAACATGAATGAATTCCTTTAAATAAAAAGTGAAGAATTAAAAGATGCATCTTTTCCTTATGAAAAAGAATGTGTACATAGGAGAAATATGAAAAAAAAATAAAATTTTAGATATTCTGTGAAGGTGCGCTTTTTTTTCTTTCTTTATACTTCTGTGCATTTAAAAATGTCTATAATGAATATTACATGAGTATAGCTGTGGAAATGATAGATTTGTGCCTGAGAATGGAATGAAAACTTAGGAAGTAAGGAAGCCCACACGGTCAGCCCTTAGTACAGGAGCCATTCAAGACAAAGGGCTTCAGGGGCTCGCCAGCCAATGCTCACAGGCACTTGGAAGCTACAGTCTGATTCGCATCTTTTTCTTTTTTTAATTCATGGCTATGGGAAGCTTTAAGAACAAATATCCAACTCAAGGCTTTTACAATTGTGATGGAAATCAATTTAAATCAATGTCAAATACTATTTAATGAAGTGAAAGGACAGTGCAGCCAGTTGATGTGCTTACTGCTAATGAAGACCTGCCATACAACTAAAGTCACAGAGGAGGATAGCAAGCCTCTGGCACCCTTTCCTGCACTCCAGGCAGGCACAGGAGTGCGCAAGGCAAGATGATGGGGAGCAGTATCCGCAACAGACTCAGCTAATGCGGGAATTTCTGGAGCTTTTGTGTGAAGACCATAGAGGAACAATGCACAGGGAAAAAAAAAAGGAGCGATCCAGCTCTAGGATAAAGCGAGGTCTTCCTAACCTTCAATGCAGAGGCAGTGTAAAATGAAGAACCTATGTGTGTCACTTAGGTTTATTTTCATATCCATCTCTGCCCTCGTTTTCACTAGAAACAGAGTATAACATAGACTTTCTAAGGAGGTAAGTAGCACACTTTTCATTTCTTGGAGGAAAGCAGAATTCTAGAGTGGAAGTGAAGTGCCAGGTGGTAAGGAACCATCACCAAGGCCAGCACCAGCTGGAAAAGTGGAGAAGGTAGAATCGGCACCCTTTCCAGAGCCCCAGAAACCAAAAAGGACGAGCCTGTACCTTCAGCCTCCCCTCGATGGTGGAACACGGGGGAGGCTGTGCAGTTCCAATTTCAGTAGCGCTCAGAAGAGGACCCAGGGACCAAAGAAAGACACAGAGAGGAAGAACGAGAAAGAG
Organism: Capromys pilorides; assembly: GCA_004027915.1. Lineage (NCBI taxonomy): Eukaryota > Metazoa > Chordata > Mammalia > Rodentia > Capromyidae > Capromys > Capromys pilorides. The sequence continues at coordinate 13,205 of PVKN010007867.1, forward strand.
GCAGGGAGAACTCAGCAGCAACTATTTCAATAATTCACTGGAGAATCAACTCTCTATAGAGAGTTTAGGAAAACACGCATCTACAGAGAGACTGAGGTTCAAGCAAGAATAAACTCAGGACACGCTGTGCTAGAGGATGGGCCTGAGAAAGGGTGCAGTGGTCCCGCTGCAGATTCAGAGAAGAGAGTGACAGGGAAGGGTGACTGTCACTTCTCAGGGGCCTTGTATTTGGACTCAAGTTTGAGGGCCTTAACGCTGTTCCCTAGAGACTCCCAATTCTAGGGCTGCAGCCTGCCCTCATTCCTAGCAACTCCTGCTTCCTCGACCCATACATCCTTCATGTCTTCATTTTATCATCAGTCTCCACCTTCTCTGGGTTCTTCTCCAGTTTGCCCTTCTTTTCGCAATTCTAGTCCTTTGCTTTTTACATAATCCAATTTTATTCTGCTTTAATCTACTTCCCATGTACTTCTCATCATACAAACAAAAGCAGCTCAGCATAAAAGAGTAAGCCTGAATTATTTATTCAGTATACACAATGAGAAGCAGAATGATTGCAGAATTTAAAATGAGAATATTAAAAGAATTTAAAAGTAAAGTATCTCAATAGTTCACCATAGGAAGACAACGTGGGAAAGCGAGTCACTGTCTCTGGGGTGGTGCCCTGCAGGGCTGCACCGTTCCCTCAGCCAAAAGTGTTAAACAGAGATAAAAGAGTTTCAGTGCATACAACGGACATGCCCGGCCCTGACAGGCAGCTTGCGGTCCTTCTCCACCCTAACCTGGATAGTGAGCTTTGCACTGCCAAGCAGCTTCCAAATCAGATTGGACTCCAAAGCATTTTAAAAAAGAAAAATGTTTTCCTAGAGATTCTACAAAAACATGAGGCTGTGAAGTGGATTTTGGGTGGAAAGGAGCATTGAGAATGGGAAGGGATGATGGAGTGAAAATCTACTCACTAAATAAATGTGATTACTATGTATTGCAAACTTAGATGAATTTAAAAATTAAATAAGTGACTAAAATGTTAACACAAAAGTATATACAAAACTAACTTTCTGTGGGAACATTTGAATATAAATAAATATGAAACTGTATACATACATGAACAAATTTTATTATGTAGGTTTCAGTTTGGCTTACATCAAAATACAAATAAAATGGACTTAAGTAAGATAACGTTAATTCCTCTCTATACAAAATCCAGAGGTAAGTCAGGGTCTGTGCCAGATGTGACAGATCTGTTTGTGGAGTCACAGAGAGCCAGCATTTTCCCAGCTTAGTATCCCACCAGCCATAATGTATGCCATCCTTGGACCTCAAGCTCCACAGTGGAGGGATCTGTGCTCCGGGGAGGATGAGGGCAAAAGAGGGACAGGAAAAGCAAGGACACCGACTAGACCCTGAGGAAGCTTTCTGGCAGCGTCCATGTGATGCTTCAGCTTACATCTCATGGCCAGAGCTGGCCACATGGCTGCTGAGACTGTGAGAAAAATATGCAAAAGAATCTCTACAGGGGGCCCCTGGAAACAGCTAGTGTAGGAGAAAGGAAAAGAAAATTTATTAATTTTTAAAATCTTTTTTATTAGGGCTGGCCCAATAGTTCTTCAGATTGAAGTACCTGCTTAGGCAGATTCAGGTGTAGTCTGATCTGTGTAGTGAGACCCTGTAGACTCTGCACTAAATGTGTAAAAAACAAACAAAAAAGTTACTTATGTGTGTATTTGTTATAGGGTCTCACTATACAATTGGAACTCAATATCAATCTTTCTGTTTTAGCATCCTTGATGAGGGACTATAAGCATGCACCACCATGCATGGTTCAGTGGCTGGCACGGCATGCCCAGGGTGGGGCAGGCATTGCACGTGGTACTGGAGATCAAACCTGGGTCCTTTCACTTGCCAGGCATGGGCTGAGTCCACTGAGCTATCTCCCCTTCCAGGAGGAAGAATTTTAAAATGTCAGTTAAGCATGTTAACTACATTTATTTCACACATAGACCTACTGACAAATATATTTACACAATAATTCCAATACCCATTATTTTTTGACACTATTGATAAGCTTCTTTGCTAAGAATACCTGAAGTTTCAGCCTTGCATATTTTGTGCTCCTCCTTTAGCAGGCTTGACTACTTTGCCCACTAATGAATCTCCATGTCCTTGCCCATGGTAATGGACTTGAGGTTGCTGTTACCCCAAAACTCATTGCGTTGAATCACTTAAGCCCATCTGATGTTACGAGGAAGCAGGGCTTTTTAGAGAGGATTTGTTGTCAGGAGAAAAGCCTTCACACATGAGTTTGCATCTCTCTAAGAAACAGAAGAATGAGTCTTCAACTTCATAGGAAATTATTATGAGAAGATGGCCATTTAGGAGGACATAGATCAGCATCTGACAGAATCTGTCAGTCCTTTAACCTTGCACTTCTCAGCCACCATACCTGCAAGAAATAAATTTATCTTGTTAACAAGATACACAGTCTGTGAGATTTTGTCAAACCAGCTCAACTTGGCTAAGACACTAGCTAGTTTGGAAGCAGCCAATTTCTTATTAAATATTGATTAACATACTAGCAGCAAAGAATCAGGTCTCCATAGTTGCAAGTTGTGCTATCTTGATTCTTATTACAACTGGATTTCTACTGTTCTGTTCTGCTTTATGAAAACATTGTCACTTCAGAAGCATGGCACCGCTGGTGCCTTTTGGAAAGGGCAGGACTGGCGGGACTTTCTACTTCTGCAGTGGCGGGGGCTTCAAAGTGCACCCTGCCTCCAGGGCACAGAGCCTGCTGTCTGGTTTCAGGGTCACCTTACCGCTGCTGAAATCCTCTGATCTGAGATTAGTCCATGTCACTCATATCACTATTTCCCAGTGGGCAGCTATGCAAATTAGGTTTAAAAATTGTTGTAGTTTAATTCTTTGGTTTCTCTGCTTTCACTGTTAGTTGTCTGTAGTGCTTGCTGATGAAACTTATCACCAGATTTCCAGTTCTAACTCCAGATGTTGTAAAAGTACACAAGGAAGAATGTGCTTCACTCAGGAACTCAACTATGCGCCACTAATTTATTGACTTATGATTTATACATTAATAGCAGATGAGGGCACAATTTGAAATAAAAATATTATTTGAAAAATGTCATTTTTTATAAAGTCAGAACAATCAGAGAAGACCATGAAGCAAAAAGGCTGTGACCCTTCCTTGTCTTTCCATGGATCTCAAAATCAAAATATCTCTTTGTTCTATTTTTAGACACAAAATGATCAAAGAGTTCAATAGAAACAGTGAAGGTATGAAGGTGTGAGTCTCTAACTGTACACTGTGTAGACATGGGACTGAAAATAAAAGGAAAGCAAGTCAATGGGATCCTTAAAACTCTTTCATAGAATAATAGAATCAGTTATTCTTAAGTAGCCATCAGGACTTAGAATCTGGTCATGTGGCTCGGCTGAACTCCCAGGAAACGTGGCTTCCCACATAGCCCATCTCAGTCAGGACCACGAAAGGAAGCAGAAATTCTGAAGTCTGAGGCTGTGCTTTGGAAGGTAACCACTTATATCAGTAACCAAGAACCCTTTTTCTCCTACGGAAATGATAGCCAATTAATCTAACTAGAAACACTGTCTATTTCCTTTTCCACTCCTTCCAAAGTCCCCCAGCTCTTCACCAACATCCCTTGAAAGCAGTTTTGGCAATTTGGATTTGAGAATAATTCAAAGAATTTCTATATTACATCTCTTGCATGTAATTTTATAATATGTAGACTTTGGGACTAAATGTAGGTGAAGAGATAACTCATTTTTATAGATGCCATAAAGATTTTCAGAAAAATACCTTGGGTTTTTATTATTCACTTCTGTGAAGTTAAAATGATTGCATTTCCTGCCCTTAATTTATTTAGCATCAATACCCTTACAAATTTATGTACTCAAAGTAATGATATAAAAGTACTTTAAAGTTTATGTTAAGTATCATTTCTACCAAAACTGTCAGGTAGTTCAGATACGCGATTGTACATATCCTGTGATAGAATTAGAAATGTGATTTGTGTGAATAATGAGAAAATCATCAATTTCTTTATGCTGATAAAAGACCTTTGGAAAATATCATTGAAGGATACTAGTTACTGCAAAATTAGTTTTTATTTTAACAAGGCTATAGCATACCGCTATTTAACCTTCAGTGGCTTCTAAAACATTTTTTGACTGATATTAGCAACAATTAGAGGTATGTAATGACATATTCGAGAGTCTGTTTGCTTTGCACATTGTGGGTTCATTAAAGGCACAGACCTTAGTTACTTTTTCATTTCTGAGGCAAAATGCCCTGCTCTGACAGTTGAAAAAGGTTGCTTTGGCTTGTGGTTTGTAGGAGCTTCAGTCCATAACTGGCTGGCTCCCAGGCAAGGTAGCATGACAGACAGTGTTGCAGAGGAGAATGACTCATGGTGGGCAGAAGGCGGCAGAGCCAGCAAGGAACCTTAGCGATGTCCTTCTGCCCCTTTGATTTTCTATGTAGGCGCCCAGGATTAGGGCAGCACCAAAGCAGTCAGTGAACCGACTTAGGAATCACCCACCCTTCTTCCTAGCATTGCACCACCAGTCATTCACATACTGATGCAGCCACCCCTAAAAAAACTCCACCTCTGACCACATGAGGCCTTGGAGAGGACATCTAAATGCAAGCCACAGGAACATGCTTCACAAAGCCTGAGGGGACCTGACTGACCTTGTCATATACAAAAGTTACATATTTTTTTTGTAACATAGGTCTTGCTTTATCTTGGTCTTAACCATCCATCAGAAAAGTCTAACACAAGATATAAAAAAGAAAGCCATATTAATATGCTGAGTTGTAAAAGACTCAAGTCAACAGCCTCCGATAATACCACATGAGCTGATAATCCACTGCTGTTATGGACTATTGGACTAAATATACAGCTACTTTCTCTTTTGCAACAAAAAGAAAGATCTGTACTAATGAGGGTTAGACAAGAAATTATGCCTGCATCTTACACTTGTGATTGATTGGTAACATTAGCCAGTTGGCTGGAACAATTAGAGCTCGATTTTCAAGAGACTTAGCAAAGAAAATCTGAAGTGCGCAACTTATAATCAATGTCAAGGTTTAGCCAGATCTGTCAATTTTCTGTGATGTGCTCAGAACATTTGAGAGATCTAATTAACAAAATGTGGCAGAATGTTGCCACTGCTTTGATAATTTGCTTCAGCTTTCAATAAAGTCTATGCGTGTACCCAAGATTGACATGCTGAGCACCCCCTCCAGGGACTGGGCCCCACACCATTGCCTGGTTGCTGTCTTCATGTGCATTGACCCAGCCTCTGCCTCAGACTTCCAAGGTAAGTAAATAGCTTTGAAAGAAAAAAAGCCACGGGGCTCTCAGGAGAAACAGTGTCCAGAATGCGCACAAGAAAGATGGCTTCAAAGAGCCCTGCTGAAGCCTTACAAAAAAAAAAAAAAAATTCTATTGGGTTTGTTGTGTTCCTTTAGGGGAGTTTTTTGCTTTCTGATATGAGGAGAGATTCTTGCAGCAGTTTATTAGATATTCACTTACTCTATGTATAGGAGCCCAAACAGAGATAAAAAGTTCATAACAGTTTAAGACTTTTTTATTTTTAAAGAGAGCCTTTATATAAGAGAAGTGCTGCAGTACAAAGGTGCTATGGGAAGGTTATCAGAATGATAAAAAGTGTGGGTGAGGAAAGGAAAACCATCTGTGGAAATGTGTGCCTGTGAAACAAAGCCAAAAGGTAAACCCATGGCTATAGAGAGCAGACCAGGCTGAAGGTTGAACTGGGAAACCACTGAGAGAGAGATGCTGCACACGCTTCTTTTCTCCGTTATGCACTTCTCTCTTCTTTTTCCTTTGTTTCTATGCTGGCATCTGTTCTGTCCTTCCCTCAGAAATTCTTGCCTTCAATCAGCTATTCATTCATTCCAAGCTACTCGGCACCCCAAACTATGAGCTGAGTAAACCTCTGCTTTATAAAATTTTCTTGCATCAGGTGTTTTGCTATAGTAACAAAAGCTAATGTACAGCCTGGTTCTGAGGAGTGGGACCATTACTATGTACATAATATGTGGAAAAGTGTTTGCAATGCGCAGCTGGCAGAGTTTGGAGGGGTATAGAAAAGCAGGTATAAAAAACAGGTGTCAGGACGATGAGATAGCTCAGCCGACTAAGCACCTGCTTAGGCAAGCACAAGGATCAGGGTTTGATCTCTGGTACTGCATGCCACGCCAGCCCCGCCCTTGAGGTCACTGATCTGGCTACCAAGTCCAGACATGGTGGTGCATGCCTATAATCCCAGTGCCCGGGAGGCTGAAAATGGGAGGATGACTATGTGTCTGATCTGCGTAGTGAGACCCTGTACCAGATGCACATACACACACACATACACACACACACACACACATACACACACACGCACATACACATAAGCACACTTTTAAACATACACACACTTTTAAGCAGGTTTAAAAAGGTTGTAAATGCGTTGTTGCAGGAGATTCTGGAGAAAGTTTGGAGAGCCAGAGCAGCTTAGAAATTGGCTGAAAGGTTGTCATTGGAAGTCTAATTGCAACATGGAGATGGTGATGAGGTTTCTGAAAGAAATGAGGATTCCATTGCAAATTACACTTTCGGCAATACTTGATATACTATGGCAAAGAATTTAGCAGAGTTATGAGATCTCTAGGGCTTGGGAGAAGAACAGACTTAATAAGATTAGGTTAGCTCATCTGGCAGGTGCAATTTTGAAACAACAAGGCATTCAGGTGGGGACCTGAGTACTACTGACTGCATTCAATCAGATGTGCAGAGAGGTTCAGAAACAAATGCAAGCAGAGTGGAAAGATTTGGAGAATTCGTAGCCTGACCAGGAGAAGAGCTGGTGCTGTTCTAGGGAGACAAGAGACAACCAAGTCATTTGCCAAGAAGAACAGCATGAGATTCTAGCCTAATGAGGCCTGGTAATAGTGCCAGGTAAGAGTCCTGGTGACCTCCACCAAGATTTACAAGAAAGGCCAAAAGCCCAGGAGTAGAAAGCCTGATGAGGACTCCATGCAGCGGTGGGCTGTGGGAATGGAACAAAAACAGGGATTTTTGACAGGCATTGTGAACAGCAACGTGCCACGTGTGGTGGTCAGGGCACAAAGTGGCCTTGGTGACTTCTGGATCTGTCCTGGAGATCAGCAGAGCACACATCTGAATGTGTCTCTGTGGGCCCTGGGTCTGAGGCCTCAGGCAAAGTGTGTAACATAGTGCCCTGCATCTCAGGAACACATCCCCTGCTCTCACTCCTCCTGCCCTCTATGCTAGCTGCTAAACATCTGTGCCAGACATCTGTGCTGCCCCACACCATTCTGCCCTGATGTCCCTGTCTTGGAGTCAACGAGCCATAGACCCGATCCCCTGTGTCTCATTTACTCTTCACTCATTGCTTCTACAAATATCTGACACCCAAAATGAAGGAAAGATTTATTTAGCTCACAGTTACTGAAGATTTCAATCCATATCCAGCTGGCTCCAAGGCAAATTGTCACGTGGCAGAAGGCAGTAGCTCATGGCAGTGGAACAGCAACAATGGCAACATAGAGAGTCTGTCTCTTTGCCTTACTTATATTACATTCAGGCTATCAGCCCAAGGTTGGGGTAGCACTGACACCCATAATCTTGGCACTACTAAGACCTATAATCCCAGTGGATCATGAGTTAATCTCTAACTCTACAGGTTCCTGCCCCATGATTGTGTGAGGCTTTGGGGATACAGCTAGACACAAACCATAATATCCTGAAGCTACAAGACAAATAAAGCCTCTTCACTTTGGGGTGTCGGACATTGTGTCCAAAATTGTTCTCATATTCCACAGTGCAGGGGCCCACGATGTGATATGTGTAACATGCACCACACGAGCTCAGTTCCAGTGTGCTCTTTCTGCCCTGGAGCCAGCCACACATGGACTGAATCCCCTTGAAACTAGGAATAAAATTAAACTTCTCTCCCTTAAACAGTGAGTATCAAACTTTGTGTCTGAGTGCCAGGGATATAGCTCAGTGGCTCAAGCCCCTTCCTCACAAGCACAAGGTCCTAAGTTCTGTTCCTGATACTGAGACACATACACATACATACACACACACACACACACATGCATGCATGCACAATATTGTGCATCAGCAACAGACAAACTGATGAATGCAGCATCCTGGGTTTGGAAAACCACTGTCACTCATGTGACAACGAAGAGAACAACTGGATGGGCTATGGCCGGCTGGGCTCTGGGCACGGTCGGCCCCAAGCCTTGGGGCCTCATTCTCACTGTGTCCTAACAGTGGCAATAACTGAAACCTTGAATATGACGCCCACACAGCTGGGTTTTAGTCTTTCTTAGTCTAAGTATTCACTTCTATTTTCCCTTTTCTCCTTCAAAAGAGGAATGTTTACACTGTGTACCCCATACTGATCATGCTTTTGTATCTTAGAGGCATGTAACTTGCTTTTGTTGTGTTTTGTTCTCATCTTTCACAAACTCTGAGTTGAAAGAATTTGCATTGAGTCTCAGAGGAGACTTTGGCCTTGGATTTTTGAGCAGCACTGGCACAGCTCCGACTCTAGGTCATGGAGGATACAAGGAACACACTTTGCTTTGTGAAGTGGATGCAGGCTGTGAGGGGCCAGGAGCAGAGTGCTAGGGACAGTGTCTCCATGGATACTCATGTGTTGGAAGCCTGACCCTAGTATGCTCATGTAGGACCTGATGGATCCTTAAGCACAGAGCTCAGCACTGGTCCATAGGTCATCAGGAGCGCACCTTCCATGGGACTGGGTATTTCTCATGGGATCCAGTCTGGTTCTCAGGAGAAGACTGTTGTAAAAACCACACCTAATCCTCTCTGCCCTCCTATAGTGAGATGTGGTCTCTGCAATCACTCACACCCTTGGCATTGCCATCTGTAGTGCTGTTTCACAGCCAAGGAAGGGACAAGCTCACCACAACCCATGACATTGCCTTGGGAGTGTCAGCTACCAAAACTGAACTAAATAAATTTCTTTTCAATGGTAATTGGCCTCAGATATTATAGCAAAGACAGGGTGAGTGTATGCAGGGAACAAGTAAAAATTAATAATTTAATTCACAAGATAAGGTTTAGGAATAATTTGATTTATTTTCTTTTTTATAAAATATATATAGCTATTCCACTCATCTTGATTTGCATAGATGTATAACTGATCATAGCATGAGTCTCTTTACATCCAACATGAGAACAACATGACTTGGCTGAATCAGAGATATTCTCACACATCAGGGGTTATTGTTCCCTTCCTCACTGACAGTGTCACTTTCTAAATTATTACTGAAGTGTTTGTTTTTATAGCTCCAATGTTTAGGGCTGACCAAATAGCTCAGCAAATTGAAGCATCTGCAAGCAGACTTAGGGGGCAGGGGTTTGATCCCCAGGCCTGCCATGCTGACCCTGCCCCCAGGGTGTGCTGAGAGGGCAACTGAGACTGGGCATGGTGGCGTGTGCTGTAATCTCAGCTCTTGGGAGGCTGTAAACAGGCAGATCACTACGAGTCCAATCTAGTAGTGAGACCCTGAACACCCTGTACAGCCTTCCCTAATAAATAAATAAATAAACAAATAAATAAATAAATAACTCCAATGTTTCTGTGACACTGATTAACATGACTGTAAGTTAAGACTTTTAGAAATTAAGCTCTAAAAATAAATAGATCGAATAATTGATTTAGTCAATTATGTTCTTGAAATTTCTTACTCCTGATTGGGGAAGTGTTTCTCTCCTGCGCAAGTCCTAGAGATAACCTGTATGTGGGCATCTGTCCTGTTTAGTTCCCATGAGGAATACCAGGCTAGTCTGGCTTGGGAAGCGACAATTGCTGTGGATGGGGAGGATGATTCATGTTTCAGGGCCCTGTGTCAGGAAGATGAAAAACAGCATTAAAAGGGCTGCAAGCAGGAGAAAGAATCGCACAGAGTCTGCCAGGCCAGAGCTTGGCACCCCCAGGCCAGGGCCCCCGAGGAAGCAGGGCTCAGACCTGGGTGAACTGCAGTTAAGAGGGTGCACTAAGAAGGTGGGCGTGGGTATCTCATGTTGCTGAGAGCGTAAGAGGAAACACTGGGACAGGTAGAGGTGGGAAAGGCTGGCTCTAGTTCTGTCTGGCCACAGGCAGGCTGCAGTTGGAATGCTATCCCAGCCAGTCTACAGGACAGGAAAAGTCTGCACAGGGCTTGGGAACAGGACTTACGATCTTGAGGAATCTGGATGCACTGTACAGGGTCAGCATGCCAAGGATGTTCAGCACAGGTGTTCTGGCCCCTGCAAGACTGCCTAGTCCTGAATTTCCTGTTGGCCAAATGGTCTGATTGCTGAAGACAGCGTGATCCTTTCAGGGGTTCTCTGTTGTCTACTGAGAAGGTCTTGCCCAGGTGAGGCCCAGGTCTTGCTTCCCGTCTGCTTAGTATCATATCCAGAGAGGCAGAAGAAACTGTTATTTCTCATGGTTACTTTAGGTATGACAAATGGGGTGGCATGGGCAGCCTAATGGGGAGAAATTTGGGGGTACATCATTGTTTTGGGAATGGGCAGAGGCAGCACTGTCTGCTGGTAATCGCGTGTATAAGGTTTTGTGAAAATAGTGCCAAGTCTGAGGAGGCATGGCCCCAAGAGAAGGAAGAGATGAGATGGAGCAGAGGTGCGGTTAGCGGGGGAAACCACGGGCTCAGCCCCAAGCACTAGCTGAAGAGCCAGACAGGTGCCGTCCAATGTCTGCAGCCTCTACTCTGTCCCATACAACTGCTGACTGCTGAGGGTAAAAGCAGCATGCTTCCCCCAGGCAGATGCATAGCCAGATTTTTCCATGGTGAGAGGAGCTAAACCTCTGTGATTTTGAAGAATATCTGATTTTGTAAGGAACTAATGGAGTCAGCTACTTGCTGAGGTCATCAGAGAGGTCTTCAGAGATGGAGCATAGGGTCGGGGATGTAGACAGACATGCCATGCCCGTCCTCATAGCAGCAGTGATGCCCATTTCCCTGGACAATTTCTACTTTGGGATAAGACATGCCATGCTGAAGGTACCAATCCTGTTAGTAGGAAGGCACATGTAGGTGGGTGGCCTGCAGAAGGTGTCCTTGGCTGGGTAAACCGAGTTGGTGGCCAATGACAAAGAGCCATGCGACTCTTTATTTCCCCCTCCTCAGATGCCCAGGTTGCCTGCTGGGCAGCGCCTGTTGGGCTAGAGGGATTCCTGCAAGGGATGTGACTGGCACCTCCTGCGCTGTTTTCTCATTGACTGAGGATCTTCTGGTCTCTGAGAAGCCTTACAAGGAACAGCCAGATATAGGCATGAGAAGACAGTGTGAGTGAGTGGGAGACAGATGAGAAGGAGGCCATGCGAGAAGGGACACGCGGGGGACCTGATGACAACTGGGGAACTCTGACCTCTCAGTAAGCAGTGATGTTGTCACAACCTAAGGAGGCCCAGAAAAATAGTAAAGGTTAGTGATGGGGTATGCTCATGGTAGCTGGTGTGAGCTTATGAGGCCGGTAACAGTGTGGAGAGTGACACTCAGGTAGGAGTGGATGTCCTAGTGCCAGAGGACAGACTGCTGGATGCAAAGGGGTTTGGAAGGTCAGAGCAGCCCTGGTGCTCATAGGGCCTAAGTGGGTGCAGCTGAGCTCTCAGGGCAGCAGCATAAGTGAAACAGAGATGGAGGAGGCAGACATACTGGGAGTCCTGTGTGGAGGTTTGTTTCTTACCAGTGATAGGGTGGTATGTGAGAATGGGAAGGGCCGGACGTGCAGAGGGACCGCAGTGGCTGTGTAGGTTGCTGTAGAACTGGAGATAGGGAGCCAGCATAGGCTCCGGCCAGCGTAGGACTGGAGAAGTTTAGCAAGGAATGAGTTAACTGCAGGGTTTTGTTAAGATAGTTGGGAATGACAGGGAAGGGACAGGGTCATGGTGAAAGGAAGAGGACTTAGCAGGACCAAAAGCCTAGCGAAGGGAGAGGGAAGGCCTAGCTGGGCACCATCAGCTCGAGCAAGGCAAGGGATGGCTCCCCTGAGGCTAAGGACAGCAAGTCAGAGCCTGCAGAGCTGAGAGCAAAGCCCCCAGGAAAACTGATAGCAGAAAGAGGGTGTATCATGTGTACCAACCACTCAGCAGGAAGAGGGCAAGAAGGAAGGAAAGCAATGCGATGTTCTCTGGGATAAGCCTCACGGAGTCCCTGAAAGGTAAGACCCTCTCTCCAGGCAAGGGGCACTCAGTAGTGGGGCAAAGCTAGGGAGACTGATGTGGACTGCTGGAAGCAAGAGGGATGGGCAGGGTGTTAGGGGGCTTCTGCAGGACAGGTCATCCGGAGGGAGGGAGGTAGAGAGGGAGGGGGAGGAGGGGAAGGAGAATGGGAAAGGAAGGGGAGGGGAGGTCTGGGGCACTGTCGGCCAGCACAGCTTGCTCTAGAAAGTATGCTCTTGCTCCCATGGGGCTTGCACAGCCACACAGACCCTGGAGGGGTACAGATGACTGAAGCATCGCATCCATCTGAGCTGCAAGGCCTGGTTTACATTTTTGATCAAAACTAATTTGTTAGCCAGGATATCGTCACAAGGGTATCAGGAGAAGGCCAAAGAGGTTAGCAGCACTCCATCTGTATCTTTCTGGGCTTATTGCAGAGTGGGAGAAAATTTTCCTGAGGGTCTCGGCCTCTG
>PVKN010007868.1:0-25942 GCA_004027915.1 Capromys pilorides
TCATCTGGTCTTGACCAGGTGCACAGAACACTAAGTAGAGGAAGGAGAAGCTCTTTAATAAATGATGCCTGGAAACAAAGGTACAAAGTTACAATTCGACTGGAGAAATAAGTTCTGGTGTCTCAGTACACAGTAGAATAAGTAGATAACAATACTGTACTAAATTTTATTTTTCAAGCTAGAAGAAAAGAATCTGCCTAATTTTACCACAGAGAGAGGGGATAGAGATGCTCACTCTTATTTGAGCATCCCATAGTGTATACAGTACATGTATCAAAGTATCAAATAGTATTTATAAATATGCATCATTTGGTATATTGATTTGTTAAAAATCAGTTTTATACAAAAGAAAGGAAGAATCGAACAGACTACTTTGGAAAAAATATCTAACAGTGTCTAACCTCTGTTCCAGCCTCAGCCCTTAAAATTCTTCCTGCCTGTTCCTCTTATGCACTACATTTATTTTATCTATATATTTACCTATTTATTTTTGGTACTGGGGATTGAACCCAGGACCTTGCACTTGTCAGGCAGGAACTTCTCATCAATCACATTCATGACTGTTGTTTATATCCTTGATGTTGAATAAACTCTAGCTCCCCCTAATGATAAGAAATGAAAGAAAGGTCAAGCAGGACATTCTGAGCACACAAGATGGTAGTAAGGGAATAAAGTCTGTTCCGCTGTTCGCTTTTTCCCCTCTATCCTTGAGTCCTATTAGTTTTGTTCCTCTCAAATCCCATTGCTTCATCAAAATTTCCCCTTCTCCTTCAGCCCCTGTTAGCACTGAGAGTTTCCCATTTGCTTCTAAGACAAGAGTCACTGACTCCAAATTGATGATGTAACTGACAAGGGAGAAAGCCCAGCTCATGTTAGTGCAGTTCATTTAGTCTGCATAACCTTAGCTACTCCATTAAACTCTTCCTGGTATTTAAAACATGTGAGAGCTAAGATAAGATTTTTAAAATATTAACATAACCGAGGCTGAGACACAGCATCAGCCACTGGAAATGAGCCTCATAGCAACAGCGCCCACCAGGGTTCACAAGCCGCAGGTGACACCGGCTAACTGTGCAGTGACAATCTGCAGCCTTCCCATGGTGGAAACAGATCATGAGCTTGAACTAAATCACACTGTTTCCTTAGGTCTCAAGGTACAGCTTGGTCATGTTGGAATATATAAGAAACTCATTTTAATTTTTTTGATTCTCTGAAATAAAATGTTTTAACATTAAACTCAAAATATGACTGGAAAAAATAAAAAGTAATGTAGCCTCCCCCAGTAGAAGATCCTCATCTTTGCCCCTCTACACACTGCCAACTGTTGAGTATGAACATGGGGTTGAAACACATGTAAACCTCCAAAGTCAAGGCCACTTGTTCTGGATTCTATTGGAATTAGATTCCAGGGGCCAGAAAGGTAAGCAAAAAAAGAAAGAATAGGAAAAAGAAGGAGAGGAGGAAAGAGAGAGGGAAAGGAAAAAGAGAATTAGAAGAGAGAGAGAAGTTAGAAAGAAGAAAGGAACAGAGTCCTCCAACAATAAGGACTGGAAAGGGAGACAGGATTCTGGAAACTATTCCAAAACATTTTATCTGCAAGTCAAACAAAGCAGCTGTTATGCTGGACAAAGAGAATCCTTTATGCTGATTTGGTGTGAAGCATTGGCAGACTCAATCTGAGTTGGGAAAAATATCTAAAGGTGCTGAGGCTGACTAGTCAACTCATCCCTGAAACTTTCTGCTTATTTTCTCATCCCAAACCTAGAGTTTTAACAGATTTTATCCCAGCTTTTAGAATTGGATTCTTAATCTTTTCTAGGACTTATTCTTCCATGAGTATTCATGATAACTTTGTTCTCTGAGAACAAGACATTTGGTATTACCTACATTTCCCCATTCTTACTTTTTCCTGGATGCTTCTCTCATACCCTAAAGCTGTCACCTTTTCCTTGAGATGCTTGCTCTGAACTGAACACCGAGTTCTCCAGGGTCCAGCATGGTGGTGTTCCTGAAAATGCTTTCTCTAGTAAAGGGGAACCCCAGACCACAACACTGGGAAGAAGCCTAGGAGACTTACCTCATGTTTATCAGGTCTCAACTGCTTTGTGTCTCTTCCTAGATCACATCCAAAGTCAAGACTTCTCTTGGTTGACTTTGCCAAGATGTTCACCAGTGCCATTTAATCCTAAGGAGAACACCTATGGCACCTCTCCCCTGACCACAGGACCTGAAGAAATCAGTGGCAGATGTGAATCTTCTGGCTTTTCTGTGCCCCGCTGGCTCATTGGGTCTACCCTACATGGGTCTCCTATAGGTGACAGCATAGTCATGTGCTTAATCAGGCTCCAAATGCAGACCACTTAGTTTAAATCCAAGCTCTGCTATTGATAAGCAAGTTGACTCAAGTTCCCTGAGCTTCTGTTACTTTATATGTCAAGCACTTAAACATTTGTCTGGGGATTTAAAAGTGTTATTTTTATCATGACCACCATTGTCACCTTTAAGTCATATAAAAAGAGTTAAATGAATAAAGAGACTAAGCATTTATTTACATCAAATATTACTCATTTAAATAATGAATTGGCATCTGCAGGGCACCAATCACACATCCAGGCACCAAGAACTAAACTTAGGGCCCAGTGAGCAACAGTGTTTTCACAATGTTAAGTGGAAATCAGGTTTACTCCTACCTGCGCAAAAGAAGCTGAGATTCAGAGAAAGTAATGTACTGCCCAAGGTCGTTGAACTCAAAAGAAGAGAGGGCAACAGTAGGTACCCACTTCTGAGACTCCATAAACCAGATTTCAACCACTGTGAGATGCAACTTTCCCAGACAACAGTTTTGCATATCAATCTGAGCTCATTATGTAATGTGTGAAATGGAACTCAGAAAGGACCCAATTGTGTGTATTTTTATGTGTGCATCTATGTGTTTGTATGCTTAAATCAGACTTATTGCTTAGAAAAAATGTCTTAAGCACCTTTCCCTTAGATATTAGTGCAGGCTTGTAGGTCAGAGGCCCAAAGCTCCTTGTTCCAGCAAAATTGCCCCAGAGTACCAGTAAACAGCTGCTTCTTCTCTGTGCTCCAAGCCATTGCTTTTCCTTGTTGGTTCCTGACCTTGGAGCTCATGTACAAGTCTTCGTTAGGACTATCAGAGTAGCTATTGAATCTGTTCTCAAATGAAATCCACTTCAATTTTTCCCTTTTCACCTGCACTCTTCAGAACACAGTTGGCACTTGGTCACAGGAGGAGATGTGAGTATGAAAGAGAATAGCGAGATTAACATGCAGAAAAACCATTTCAGAAGGATGGCTGGTATTAGACTATGTGACCTTATAGACTACATAACCTCTTCAGGAGTAGCAGAAAGTTGAGTAAGAGAGTAAGACAAAGATTTTGCAGCCCTGAGGATTCGGAGTTCCTCTTTCATCTGAAAACATTAAAGGAAGGTCAAAGCTGGTCATGAGATACTTAACCAAGATGCTCTAACAGGATGCTTCTGGATGGGAGAAACCATCACAACTGAGGACAGCTTAAGCAATAGTGATAAATACCTTTCATCAGAGGTAGAGATACAGCTCAACATCGCAAACCTAGGGTTTCTCTGTCTTTATGGTCACAGTAAAGAACAGCAGCACAGGCACCATGGTCTTCTCACGCACACATTGAAATGAAGAATACTGGGGAGATTCCTTCTCAGTCCCCTTTGAGGAGCTTCTCCAGAATGTTTCTCCTCCAGCTTGTTCTGCCAGGTTTGCTACACAGCCTAGTCCTTGGAAATTCCTGGCAAGAGAATGGAGTACATGACTTCAGATTAATTAAAGTTGAAGCTGAAAGGAGCTCCACTTACCCTGGGGCATACAGCACCCAATCCCTGAATAAAATAAGAAAATGTAAGCATGATTGCAGGATGGGCAGCCCAGAGTGCCTTTACATAGACCATAGCATGATTTTCTGGAGGAAGTCCCCTCTGAGCTCTAGGCCTCAAAACAAAAACAAACAAACAAACAAAAAATCCAAACCCAACCCTCAACATGACCAAAGTTGAACTCACTGTTTTTTTCAAAGTGGTCTCTTTCAAGGTATACAGGTTCTTAGGACTCTCAGCATGATCCTGTGTTGGTATCTATGTGAAACCACCCATCATGGTGGGAAGAAGCTTGAAAAATTCTTACCACTCCACAAAGTTCCCTGTAAGAACATGGGAGCCTTCTTAAAAATCAGATGGTTGTGTAGAAGAAACCCAGACAGAGCCCTGATCAGTGTCACTGAACACAATGAAGAAGAAAATGTTTCCTGTCTGCTCTGCTTCCATTCCCTAGTACATGAGCATAGAAGGAAAGATGGATGAAGGCAGAGTCCCACCACCCTTTGTACATGATGAGTCTATGGCTGGTCCCAAAGTAGTTTTAGGAAGCCAGAAACTCTGGATCCAAGAAACATGTGACTTTAGAAAGGAATATACCTGTGCATCTGCCAGCTGTATTTTTCTGGAAGGTCTCATCTGCAGCCTGAATCCTTGGCCTTGACACCTGGCCCCTCCCCTGACTGTTGGTCTGCCAAGAGGTTGTGCATTTGCCCTTTCTGGGAGACATCTGAAAATGTTTTCCAGCACACCTGTCCTGAATTTGTCCTATATCCAATGCACAGAACTTGAGCCTATTTTAATCATTTTCAGGATGGGTGAGACCTTGCAGATGAGTAGAGCCATGGTGCTCGGATGCATGAAAACAGAATGGAGATCTACTTGTACATCTGTCACTGGGCTCAGAATTTTAAACCTAGCGTTTTGGCTATAGATTCAGTACCACTGCAGGAAATACAGCCAGACTCACAGAGTACTTCTAATGTTTCTAAGAACTTGGATAGCCCCTTGGAGCCTTCTGGATGTGATTTCATGGGTATATCTGCTTGTTATGGTTTATGTCTAGTTATCCCCACAAAGCTTCATGCAATCATGGAGTGGGGACTTCTAGAGTTTGAGACTTGAGTCATGATCCACTGAGATTATGTGTTTTAGTACTGATGGGACTATGGGTCTGAGTACTTACTGCTGGGATTACTTGACTCTTGATCCACTGGGATTATGTGTTTTAGTACTGATGAGGTTATTGGTCTGAGTATGGCTGGGATTATGGGTGTGGCCTAAGGTGGATAAGCTAAGGCAGAAAGCCTAAATGTGGTATAAAGAGACAGAGAGACAGACTCACGCTGTTGCTCTCTGCTCCCCTGGTTGGTTTGTTGACTCTGTCGCAGTTGTTGCTGTTCCATCGCCATGAACTGGATGCTCTCTGCCCTGTTCCACTCAGCCTTGGGCCAGCCGAATATGGACTGAAACCTCCAGCTAAATAAACCTTTCCTTCCTTCATTTTGAGTGTAGGGTATTTGTCCCAGCAACAAGTAAAAGTAACTAAGATAGAATTTGGTACCAGAGAAGTGGGATCGTTGCTATAGCTTTACCTGACAATGTGGATTACGGGCTTTTGGGAATGGCTTATGAGAAGAGATAGGAAAGGTTCAGAGATGTTGCCTACAAGCGAAGCACTGGAAAAGATTTGGCTGGGAGATTCTGGTCAGAACTCAGACCAGAAGACTGACTTGAAGCCTGGATATAAAGAATGGCTTATGAGCAGAGATAGCAAATATTTGGAGTGGTCTTCTACTTGCAAAGGGCTGGAAAAGCTTCAGCTGTTCTGCAGAGGAGACTCTGGTCAGAACTCAGACCAGAAGACTGACAGAAGGCCAGCCTGTAAAGACCATGTCAAGGAGGTTTCTGCTGGGAAAAATGATAGCATTGGTCATTGGACTCCAGATCATTTGTGCTATGGATTGGCTGAAAGTCTGTAAGAATTTTGCTTGTGCCCAGCGACTTTGCCTAAGACTGAGATTAAGCATGGTGAACTGATTAATCTTTCAAGAGATATTTCAAAGCAGCAAACTGTTGGCACGGTGGCATGGTTGTTATTGGCAGCTTTTAGCCAGATTTATGTTGAAAATTAAGAGCAAAGAATCAAGAAGGATGATTTAAAATGTTGTGAGGTTGGCCAAGAAGGAAGCACCGGGAGAGCTGTGGACTGCAAAGATGGAGCTGAAAGGATCTCCACTGCTAGGAAGAAACCAGAGAATCAAAAGGATGGCCTGAGGGCATCACAAGAGGTGGCAGCTCTCCACCCTTTGCAGCCTCAGAATTGCAGTGGAGAGAGATTTTGCCTTGAGAAGAAAGCCACAGAGACCCAAGTACCAGAATGGCAGCAATGGCCAAACCAGGTTCCAAAATGGCGCCGGCATGGAGAATTTGTTTCTCGGAATCAGGTCAGAGTGCTCAGCGATCCAGGCCCTTGACCCCTACAGCCAAGAGAGAAGGAAGCCTGGCTACTGCTCCAGCTGGCAGCAACCCTTGGCATCATCCACATGGCATTCATGCACTGAGTTGTGACTCAGTGCAGACTGCTTCAGATGTTCCAGTTGGAACTATGGGATTTAATGTTTGCCCTGCTGGATTTTAGACTTGTGTTTGTCCCAGTGTTTTGTATTACCCTGTTGTTTACAACTTTTGGATTGGTAATGTTTATCTTGTACCTTTAAATGTTGGATATGTTTAACTTTTCTTTTATACAGGGGCTCACAGTTGAGAGTTTGCCTTAGATCTTGGAGGAGACTTGAGATTTGGGCTTTTCAGCAATGCTGAAACTGTTGGGACTTTGACAACTCTTTAAGATGGACTAAAATGTCTTTTGCACAAAGGGATGTCCGTGAGACTTTGGGAGTCCAGGGACAGAATGTTTTGGTTTATGTCTAGTTGTCCCCACAAAGCCTCATGCAGTCATGAGGTGAGGACTTCTAGAGTTTGAGACTTGAGTCATGATCCACTGGGATTATGTATTTTAGTACTGATGGGACTATGGGTCTGAGTACTGCTGGGATTATTTGACGCTTGATCCACTGGGATTATGTGTTTTAGTACGGATGGGATTATGGGTCTGAGGCCTTCTGGGATTATGGGTGTGGCCTAAGGCAGCTAGGTTGAGGCAGAGAGCCTGAATGTAATATAAAGGGACAGATACTCACTGTTGCTCTCTCCACCCTGGTTGGTCTGTTGCCTCTGTCACGATTGTTACTGTTCCGCTGCCATGAACCGAATGCTCTCTGCCCTGTTCCACTCAGCCTTGGGCCAGCCAAATATGGACTGAAACCTCCAGCAACTGTGAGCTAAATAAACCCTTTCTTCATTTTGAATGTCGGGTATTTGTCCCAGCAACAAGTAAAAGTAGCTAAGACACTGCTTTATCTCTATGCATAGCCTCCCAGTGGTCTGAGGTGAGCTTCAACCTCTACATCAATAAATAAATGGATGCACCCTCCACCCAGTGAAGCACTTGGCTGCATCTGGTATCCTGCTGCTATCTGCTCTGGGCTTCTGTAGGCTCTCTTTGGTTTTGGCCACCCGGCCCTGCCCTGTGCTCTGTTCTTGCTGGGAGGTGGGGCCTGTTGGAGGCAGGCAGGCTGCTGGACCACACAAGGACTGTTAATAAACTGTTTACTCCATGCTGGTGTCTGGGCTGCTACACCCACTGTGGTCTACTCCACCTTAATGACCGGATCTCAGCAGCTAATACCCCCTAATCAGGTACCTCAGAACTGGCTGGAGTTGCTGTTAGTTTGGCAAGCCTTTTGCTTTTCATCTTTACCCTTCTTTTCCCCTCCTTGTCCTTCCCCAACTTCTATCTAAAAAAAAATTCAAGTTTTGGGCCTGCCAAATAGCTTTCAGTAATTGTTTTTATTTCACCACCCAGGCCTTTTGCAAGGAGACTGTTTACTAAGAGGCCTCCTGAGTTTTAGAGCACTACTCCAATGGAAAGGGCCAACTGTAGTCTTTAAGCTAGAGTCCTAACACTGACACTGGGGTTTCCCTCACGTCAAAAGAAGGCTCGGCCATTTTCCTTTCTAGAAGGCTTTTGAGTACATTTAGCTTTGCCATTTACACACCCTAAGGGACTTCTTCAGAAACAGAGCCTAGGGCTGAGCCCCCCAGCCTTTGTGGTTTGCCCCTTGAGAGAAGAAAGGCCAGATCTTGGCCACTGGGGCCTTTCCCTCCCTACCTCTCTCAGCCATTCTAAAGACGCTGACAGCCATAAAAAATCAGACCTATTAGCAACAGGAGAGATCACAGCCCTCAATTCTTGTTGAGCCTCTGCCATAACAGCTGCCATCTGGCTCCCCAGCACAGGCCAACACAGGCTGGATTTATGGGGTGGCTCGAGTCAGGGAGCAAGCCACATGCATTGCCCTTTACCCCCCACACTCCACAGGTCCAGGCCTGGAAGTGGTGCACTGAAGGTCATCAATAAACCTTGAGGACAAAACAGTGCAGAAGTTGTTAAAGGGAGCCAAGAAGAACCAAAGTAAATTATTCCAATCACAGGTATGGTTATCTATCCGTTCAAAGTATGTGCACAGTGTACATTCATGTATTCTAGTAGCTAAGGAGAGTACTATAGTCAGTCTCTCTCTCTCTCTCTCTCTCTCTCTCTCTGCTCCTTTTTTCTCTCTTTTTTAACCTATATTGCTCATGAGTTTTATGGTTGAGGATGTAAACTATATACAGCAACTCTGAAGCAGTGCAAACAACCTCAACCACTTGGTGCTGAAAGAAAGCCCCCTGAAATAGGTGATGAATCATTATCTCACCGAAGTACCCAGTGGTTCCCCTGTGGGGATGGGAACTAACAGTAAGAAAAGATTGAAGAAAGCTAAAGTGAGGGGTAGGCCATGGGGAGCATTACAGATGGGACTGGGCTGTGTGGTGGTGGCAGCTTGGCCCAGCCAAGAGGACCATGGCTTTCAACAAAGAGGTGGTTTAGAGAGACCACTATGGCCAACCTGCAGGCACAAACTAGGAGCTCATCAAAAGTGTTATCTTCCATTCCTTTTCCCACTTAAAACCTTGACTTCTGGCCATCAAATCTCTTAGCTTTCATTGTGCTGATGTGGAGTTGGCTGGAGATTGTAATTAAATCATACTGATATGGGATTGTAGAAGGGGATGGGGACAAACTCAGACAGAAATGCAGGAAAATGATTTTGTAATATCAAATGAATTAAAAAATGAAGCCATGAGGCCTGGGAGTTCCTGGACTGAGCTGAGGATAGTGAATCAGAGACATTTGGGCCAACTTGATTAGGTACATAAGAAAAGTTCCTCTGTACATCACATGTTGCTTTTACCTAGGATTTTGGGAAAGCCTTCAAGAAGTTGGCTCTTTTATACAGGTTACAATTCACAAGCCATCTTGTACATGCGTTAAAGGCTAGTCCCTCCCCTCCCCTCTCTTGCCCTCTCCTTTCCCCTCTCCTCCCCTTCTGTCCTCCCCTTTTCCTCTCTTCCTCCTCCTTCCCCCTTCTCTTTCCCCCTCTTCCTTTCCCTCTGTGCTGTCCCCCTACTCCTGCCCTTCCCCCTCCACCTCTCCCCTCTCCCTCTCTTCTCCCTCTTCCTCCCTCTTCCCCCTCCCTCTCTTTACCCTAATGAAATACCACAGACAGGACATTCCAGGCTGGCTCAACGTGACATGTTATCAAAGTCTCACCGGAGGTGGGCTTATGAAAGGGCACTTGGAGCACACTCTGAAGGGCTCCTGCTCCGCGTATGGCCCTTTCTACCCTCTGCACATTCCCAGTAGCTCCTGACCCTCTTGCTCACACATGCTGGTGAGAGCTCAGCTTCATGTCAGATTAAGTTGCATGGCTTCTGCTCTACAGTTTGTTGCCAGCTGACCCCTCACTCACTGACACCCCCCTTAAGGCCACATGCTGCTACCACAACAAATGACAGTGGCCCTCCACCCTCACCAGGACTCCCTGCCTGGTTTTCCTTTAGCCCCAAACCTGGAGCCCTCTCCTGCAAGCACTGCAGATGCAGCCTGCTGACACCTCTGGTGACTTTTGCATCCCTGTTGCTCATCCTCCACTGTCACATGAAGCTGGAACCCTTTGCTCCCTGCTCTGTGTCTCCTCACATGTGGCATTGTCCAGTCTCCCATTTCCATGTGTGGCTATTGCAGTGGCTGTGGCTCCATACACACGGCTTTCTGCAGGTGGGAGAAAGAGACAGTGGGGATGGATCTGGGCTGCACCACCAGGAAGAGCACGGCCAGAGTCGCTCCCCTGCTAGCTGTCTGACTCACGCAGAGTGTTTCCCCACAGTGAGCATCATTTCGCATCTCCTGCCCAGGGAGAGTCTGTTGCCATAAACCCAAACCCAGAGCGAGCAGCAGCAATGCCAGGAGGCAGGCACCTGAGTGTGATGGCAGCTCTGCTAATTACGAAGTGGGGACAGGAGAGCAGCTCGCCTCTGGGATCCATAAGGGCTCTCAGCCCAGACAGGTGTTGCATGAGCCAAGCAGGATGTTCTCCGCAAAGAGACTGGGAGGTACTTGGTGTAGAGCGAGATCCAAGAGAACAGCAGCTGTTACTGGTTATTCATGACCTCAGCTAATGCTCATATGCAAAATAAACCCCGACTTCTCACCAGCTGTGAATGGGTACTTGTTACTGCTACATATCTGTTACAAATAAGGATCCTCTCCCTGGAATTACAGTTTTTACTCCTTTATGTTTCTATGTATCTAAAATTCTTCCCACAACTGTTTTTTTTTTTAAGTTTTATTTTATTTTATTAAACCTTATTTATTTATTTATTTGTTTGTTTGTTTGTTTGTTTGTTTATTTATTTGTGTTCTGGCTGGCTCAGCCTGCTCTGGGGGTGGGGCTGGCACAGCATGTAATGTCGGGGATGGAACCACAGTCCCTGTGGCTGCCCAAGCTTGCCCAAGCAGGCGCTCTAGACCACTGAGCCATCTCGCCAGCCCCCCGACAGCTGTTTTATCCCACATGAAAAAGAATTTGGGCCAAGGGCCTACCTGCAGACATCCCCATCAGCAGTCCCCATGACATATCAGGATATTTAGCAACAACATATTTTTGTCACTCTAGACCACATTTTCACCCAAAAGTAGAGCTGAAAACAAGTTTTAAAATGTAACTTTGTCTTACATTGGGAAATGTACCCCATGCACTCACGTGGGCCTCCAGCTCATTGAGGATGCAAGGATGGAGAACTCTCGCCCATCAGCGGTCAGAGAGGAGTCAGGTATCCCCTGGCACAGGCAAAGGTCCATGGCACAGGGTGTACCCATACCTGAATGGTATTTGGTCCTGGGCTTGGGAGGCAGGAGGGAGTAAGTAGGGATGAAACATCCTCCAACCCAGATTGCTGGTTCCAGGGCCCCACTCTTGCCCTGTTCCTTCCATTCTGTTCCTGACAGCAGCACTCTTCTATTCTCTGGGGTCTGAGACTGCTTTTGTCATCTCCCTTGTCTTTGTCTTCCTTCCCCATCCCTTTCCTTGTCTCCTCTGGAATCTGATAAGCATGGCAAAAAACAACTAGAAATTAACCATCCCCAGGTGTGCATCCTACAGAGACAGGACTCTGCCTGACACAGCTGTTGCCACCACTGCCAGCCCTAAACTTTGACCTATCATTCAGCAAGTAAATACGAGTAAATGTTCACAGAAAGGCCTTCTTCGTCTGGCTATGCTCTAGTCTCAGGACGATTAACTTGTTCTCTTTTCCGCCCTCTCTCACCAATCACAAAGCAATGACATTCTCTGACAAACGACTTACTCATTGTCTTGCCCACAGGTGTTTCACATAAAGGATGAGCTGTCACCCCATAAAGCGTGGGAGGCATATATCGAAAACTGGAAGGAAGCTCACAGGTCAACCACGCCATTCAATATGATTTCAAAGGTTGAGCTCACACTGAACAAAACCTCAGGGATTTCACATGGAAATTCAACCTTCAGCCTTCTCTTGGAAATGGGAATGTCTCTTGGAGACTATGGGTTCTCATTCCCCATGGCAAGCATCGGCCATGCCCCTCCCTCTACGCAGTGAGTCCTTGGCCCTTGGACATCAAGGCTGAGTGTCTGTGCTTCTCAGCATCTCCTGTGCTTTGTTGCTCTTCTGATAACAGAGATGGAATTGCTTTATGTCCCTGTGTAGTGAACTGAAGATGGCTGCACATTCTGTCACTTCTTTCACTAGCAAGTCAAGTCAGTGTCCCTTCCTCTTCCAGCTGCTCAGGCCAGGATTTGTTTTGTCTGACAGAAAAGTAATAGTAGTGATGCCATCTGACATCTAAAACTGCTCCTGAAGACATCACAGCTTTCTGGGCTCCCTCTTAGAAGCTCAAAGCACATACAGAAGCCACCTGGGAAGTACTGGACTATATTTTTACTGCTACCTTTTTTTCCCATTGTGCTTTTGCCAGGTTGAGAGTCAAGACCATGTTCTTGATGTCTTGAACAAAGAATTGAGCAGGATACTGAGGGGAAGCAGCAAGATCAATGATTTATTTGAGAAAGAACAGTACTGGGGTGAGAGTGGTCCATTGAGAAGAGCTCACAGCCCAAGGAGGCTTGGTGCTAAGGGGTTAAACTTCAAGGTACGGGGTGGGATTGGGAGGTTGGTCTGATGTTTCACCCCTCCAAGGATCAGCTTGGTTCAACCCCTTCTTTGGGCCATGGAGTTTTTGGCCTTCTCTGGCCCTTGGAGGAACTGTCGTGGTGTCCAGATCACAGGAAGTGGGGTCAGACCTGCATATTCAATGACATGGCCATTAGGGATGGGGTCTGACAAGGGTTGCTGAAGATGCTTGGGAGCCTTACAAACTGTACAAACTAAGTTACCTGGTTACTCTCTTCTATTGTATTTAGATTTGTATATTTTCATCCTCCATCAATGTTTAACTCAGAAGGTGGATCTAGCCTCAAAAGCAAGCTACAGAGCAGTGCTTCTGTAATAAGGCCCTTCCAGATGTGTCCAGATGGGATATTTTTACAGTGTAGCAATATCAATCTCTACACATGTGCAGTTCTGATGTAACTCTGTAACATAAATCATATCCAACCAGACTGTATGCCCCTGTAAGGGAGACAAAATATATAAACTATATGAAAGGGAGCAACTACACCATGTTCAGCACTCAGCATTTGGATCTGAATCCACTGAGTTAATGCTGACAGGAAGAAAGCTACTTTCTGGGACAAAAGGACTCAGTGCTCCACTGTCTACATGAAAATCCTGCAGCACCTGCCCTACTGCGGCGCTCCCTGACCCTGCCCTAAAATATTTCATCTACAGCTTCAGTTGAGCTCCCTGTTGAGACACAGGCATGCGCACGCGCACATACATACACACACACACACTCACGCACGCACGCACACATACATTTTGGAAGCAAGCTGTCCTCAATGCTGCCTATCACCAGGTCTCTTCTCCAGACAGCAGTGCCCCAGCTGACATCACATGGAACAAAAGAAGCAGGCAGCAAAGACTGATCAACTCACCAAGTAGTGAGGAGTAACAACAGGTTGATGTTTTATGCTTCTAAATGTGAGGGTGGCTTTCTGTAATGTTGACTAAGCAACTCCACATCACAATCTCAAGGGGAATAAGGGATTTGTTAGAAGGCTACAGGGATCAAGAGAACTGGAAGAAAGTAGACTTTTCATAGCTGGAGGATTTACCCAGCAGGGTTTATACATACCTACTTATTTCATCAGTTCTCACCTAGGGTCTCTAAAGGATTTTGGTGGAAGTTTCTGGTTCCAAGAGAATTTAGACACTGCCCTAGGATCCCAGACTCTAACAGCGCAGTGTAGGTTTTGTCATTCAGCCACTTACTACCTTTCTCTGGTGAGCAACCATCCTTCCCTGGTGTCTCAGTTACTCTTCTCTCACTGCTGGGACAAATACCCGACACTCAAAATGAAAGTAGGAAAAGTTTATTTAGCTTAAAGTTACTGGAGGTTTCAGTCCATGCTCAGCTGGCTCCAAGGCAGAGTGGCACGTGGCTGAGAGCAACCTTTCTTTCATGGCAGTAGCAAAGAGCAGGGAACAAAGGCAGTGGCAGCAGCTCAAGCAGCTAACTAGCCTCTCTCCCCCCCCTTACATCATAATGCAGAGTATCTGCCTCAGGGCACTCATGCCCATAATCCCAGCATTGCATCAAGAATTAATCACAAACTCCAGAAGCTGCCCCATGACTGCATGAGGTTGGGGAGACAACTAGACACAAGCCATAACACCTGGGCTTTCATTGCCTGTGTATGATTATGGGTTAGTATCTGTCCCAATAAACTGATATTGATGTGATAAGTCTTGAGGAGTTATGCATCTAAACATGTTACATGCCTAGTCAGCTTTTAAATCCCCTCAACCAAATCTCTACAAGTCTTAGAAACCCCAAAAGCAAATATATTTTTATTTGATATGCCGAGAGCATTTATATCTATTTTTATTTATTTATTTTACTTAATCTGAAATAGGCTCTTGTTATGTTGCCTATATTGGCTTTAATCCTTAATCCTGGATTTAAGTAATCCTACTGCCTCAGCCTCCCGAGGAGCTGAGACTTCAGACATGTTTGGCTGCACCAGCTGATGATAGAAGTTTATACTGAAATCTATTTACCCAAGTGACCTTGAAGTCCATGTTTTTTGAGTTTGTTTGTTTGTTTGTTTTGGTTTTTTATGTATTTTGTTGTTACAGGATCTCCCTACCCAACCCGGATTCATAGTGATCTTCCTGTTTTCAGCCTCCCCACTCTGGGATTATAGGTGTGTACTCCTACCCCCTACCCCTGGACTCTGTGGCTGGCTCAGCCCACCCTGGAGGGGAGGCTGGAGCAGCATGTGGTGCTGGGATTGGAACTGCAGTCCCTGCACTTGCCTAAGCTTGCCTCAGCAAGCTCTTTAGTTGACCAAGCTATCTTTCCAACCCCGAAGTCCATGTCTTTAGACCAAGGATGGCCACTTCATATGCCAAACCTCACTGTGCCTGCCCCAGGGAGGCCTGAGGATGAGGTCTGGCCAGAGAGGGGAGAAGGGTTTCCTCCCAGATTTCCAGTCTTTTCCTTAAGGAAATTCTGTTTTGTTTCGAAAGGGCCTTAGGATGAGATCACAAGCTATGCATTAGGAGACACGGTGTATTGGTCAGGGTTTTACTTAGAGAAACAGAAAGATATAAGGAACGGATATTAACACAAAATATACAGTATATAAGGAGTTACAAGATTGGCTTACAATAGTCAGCCACAGAGTCAGATGAGGAAGCGTGCAGAGGGCATCTGCACACTCCGGACTGGAGAATTCAGTCCCAAGGTCTGAAACTCACTGCAGTGCTCCGTGTTAGTCTCTATCCGTCGGCTGGTGGGTCTGCGATAGAAGACTGAAGTGTCTGTGATGGACACTAAAGAGTCTGCGATGGATGGCAAAAGATCCAAGCTGGAGGCTGAAGAGTCTGCACTGCAAGCCAGATGATGAAGTCCAGGCCAAATGCAAAACTGAAGTTTCTCCGAGGAAGTGAAGTCTTGACTCCTTCCTCAGCCCCTTTAAAACATCTCTGTGCTCAGTCACTCTGATGTGGGCCCATTGTGCCCTAGGGTGGAACCAATCATATCCCAGCATGGGCCCTTGATCCCGCTATAGGGAGGAGCTGATCATATCCTAGGCAGGCCCTGATCCTGCTCCAGGAAGGAACCAATGATACCCCGAGGTGGGACTCCCACCAACAGGGAGCCAGGCCGCTGAGTCATCCAGCCAAGTTGACACAACGTATCAACCACTACACATGGATTCAAGTGCTCACTTCTTGGCCTGCTAGCCTATGTCTATGTCTGTGGACAACATCTACTTCCTTGAGGTCCAGAAACACCACCTGAATTGCTGAGAACAATGATGGTGAAGATGTCTAATTGAACCCTCACTGGTGACATCCTGCAGTAGCACCTGATCCTCCAGTGACCCCATGGTGAGCATGTTTGATCATTACTCTCATGTCATTTATAGTAACACAAGCACGCACAGATTGATAGGTTTTTCAGCAGTGCTGTAAAGAGACAGGAAAGATAAAAGAAGCCTTTATGAACTGCAAAGACATGGATAGGATCAAGGGCAGATGGGAAAATCTTCTGACTTGAGACAAAGAAAGCTGAGAGTTTCATGAACTTTTGCTGGGAGTGGAGTTTGAGGGGCAAGTTTAATGACATATAAGGAGCTGTTTGGGTTCTCTCCTGTGTTTGCAGGAAAAGTGAGAGGAAATTATATCCAGGGCTAGAGTATGGAAGAAGGAGAAAGTGGTGATTGGGAGGATAAGCTGTTGCTTTAAGGACTTTGGCCATGTTAGATGACCACCATAATGCAGCAGTTTATACTAGGGCCGGAATCTGTCACAGATGACCTGCCCAAAACATACTGTCCATATGTCAGGAAATAAGATTTGAGGCCTGGTATCTAAACCAAGTATGGGCAAAGTTTTTCCTGTAAAAAAAAGTTAGATATTTTAGGCTCCGCTAGGCCATATGAGCGGTCACAACTACTCAGCTCTGCTTGAGTCCCAAAGAAGCTAGAAACAATAATATTAACAAATAAGTGTGGCTGTGTTCCAATAAAACTTTATTTACAAAAGTGGGCAGTTAGCTGTATTTGGCTCCCAGAGAATGTATGGAGAATGTATGACCCCGAGAAGTACTGTCCAGTAGAAACAATGCCAACCACAAATGTGAGCCACATAGGTAATTTAACATATTCTAGGTACATTTCAAAATCTAAAGAGATACAAATTACTTTAAGTACTATGACAGAATATATCTCTAAAATAATGTTTCTTTATGTCATGACTACAGCATTTTAGAAAAGATTAATGAGATAGTTCACAGTCCTCTTTTTTATTTGTTTTGCATGTTTGGAATCCAGCATGTGGTTTATACTTAGAGCCCCCCACAGCTCAGACCAGGCACACTTCAAGTGTTTCATTGACTCAGGGCTGGGACCACGCTGAGGGCGGACCATTCAGAACACAACCAACTCTGTCTGCTTTAAGGGGTCTCACCAGGGCCATGGAGCATAAGAATGCACTATCAAAATGCAATTTAATTGAAGAAAGGACTTAAAAAGGAATGAGAAAGATAAAAAGAAAGAAAGGAAGGGAGTGAGAGAGAGGGAAGGAGAGAGAGACAGAGACAGAGACAGAACAATTACTACTTATATAGGGGAAAGAAATTCCCAACCTGCTAGATGTCGAGTGTGAGTTCATGTTATCTAAAGTGGAAGAAAGAATTTTAGGTGCACAATACATTTATTGGGGGACAGAAAGCTTCTGTCTGACAGAGGAACAGAAGGGAACTTCAGTGGGTTCCCAAAGGCCCTGCCTTTTCTAGGGATTTAATAGGGCAAAACCACAAGGTAAAGCGGGTACAAGATGGTGAAAAATGGAAATTCAAAAGGAGAGCATGAGGTGGGACAAAACTATGGTCAACAAATATGATTATGAGTATAATTGCTCAGGTAAGATTGATCAAATCTGGATCAAATGGGGAAGCGAGTCATGTAACAAGTAGGTGTGAATATAGAACAGGGCTTTTCCTATACGGGATTGTGTTAGTGGCTCTTCCTGGTTTCCTCAAGGTGATGGATACCTATTTAGACTATTAATCCCTGATGTTTATCCTTAGGAAGTAGATATGTGTGTTTGTTTTATCTTTTGTCGTAAGGTCTGACCCACAGTAGAAGTGCCTGTCTGCCCCACAGTTGCAAGGTATCTCATCTTCTGCACTGGTTCCTTTGAGGGCATAGCCCTATTGGACTGCCTATAGTATTTTTAGATACATTTTTAAAAATGAGTATTTTTAGATAAATATTTTTCAGTTATAATATTTTCAGCTGCCTATAACATTACAATGCTCCTTGACTTGCTGCAAGTTTATATCCTGATAAACCCATTGTAAGCTGAAAATATCATAACTCAAAATTCAATAATACATATGGCTTACTGAGCATCATGCCTCAGCCCAGCCTACCTCAAATAGGCTTGGTTGGACATCACAAGAGTATGACATCTAGTATTACTAGCTTGGGAAAAGCGAGCTCAAAGTACTTTTACACTGAGTTTGTTTAGCTTCTGTACTATCATGAAGTTGAGAACTCTTGAGCCAGACTATGTTTATCTAGGGACTTATAATGTGTGGTTGGGGAGGGTCTCTTGAGGGCATCCACCTCTCATCTCTGCACCATTTCAACAGTTAGATTTTAATTTAGTGACCTAGCACTCAGAAGGCGTTTTTCCTTAGAAGCAGTACAATAGATGGCAATAGAGCCTCGGTCTCTCCCACAAAGCCCTAATGACTGAGGACTATACCTGTGGAACGATCTGTGGCTTAATTACATTTAATGACCATTACAAACATTATCTTCCATTTGCTCTAACTCAGGATGCTGGATACAGATATACTATGAGCCTTGGTAGCCTCTGGCCTTGAAGTCCAGATCAATCACCCCTTTCCAGGAAGGTTTCCTGTGCTCTTTCTCTTCTCTGAATCCTGGAAGGCTGCTCTCCTAAGTCACAGACTGCCCAACCCCAACACCCTCTACATCATTGTTGCCCGAAGTACTAGAGCATGTTGTTCATTTTCCTTACAGGCGAACTCTCAGGCCTAAGCAAAGACAGGAAAATGGCATTTAGTAGTGACTCCCAGACTGTGGAATTTCACAGACCAATACAATTAAAAACAAAAGCAAAAGCAAAAACAAAACTAGAAGACTTACGCAAAGTGGCAACTTGTAGTTTTTCCAAGTAAACACAATAAGAAAACAAGAACCCTACCACCACCTACAGGCATCATCATACCATATGATATTCAAATGATATTTTAATGCCAAAGTGTGTGTGTGTGTGTGTGTGTGTGTGTGTGTGTGTGTGTGTGAATCTAGGACAGTTTATTCATTTGAATAAAATAGGTTTTGTGGGAGAAAGAAAACCCTTGCCTCCATACCTTTATTTTTAACATTTTTCCAAGAACCATGAAAGCATGGGGGTATGGGAGCTTCTGGATAGAAGAAAGAAAAGACCCAGATGGCACCTGTAGCAAATATAACATACAGGGAAAGGGAAAATGTAGGAGTTCTTCCCAGGTCCTCATTTTGGTCCAAGAAGTCAATATTTGTAATTCCAAAGTTATGTTATTGGAATCCCTCCAAGGTAATTCCAGTCTACCACTTCTAATGCAACCCACAGCAAAAATAAAGATACTAAAACATATTTATAATTATTGGGGAGCCAAGGGGCTCTAAGTTCAGCCAGTAAGATGGTTTTCCAGAACAAAGAGACTGACCCAGGGCCTCACCCAGTTTTATTCAGTGGAGGAGTGGCTTGGGGGAAGAACAATTGGGAATTGTGGGAGGTAGGTAAGTACTGTGAGCTGAGCTGCCCTATGCGGAGAGGATATGTAGAGAAAGTAATCTGCATTTTGCTATTGAGATAGTACCTAATGTTTTGGGCAGTCTGGTGCTTCAGCTTTGATGTAGTCTTTCAAGCCCCAGGAAGTCATAGCTTCTATCTTCAAGCTATATCCCAGCAGGAAGCACAGAGCATTGGCTCTTCCTCCTGTCTGGACCCAGCTCACATTAAAGAGCAGCAGGTGCAGGTTACCAGGGAAACATGTATGCTACCTTCAAAGACTATCACCAGCACCTCAGCTAGACCAATATACATTGCTTAAGGCCAATTGAAAAGATAAACAGAAGTCCTAGCCAACTCTATACATATCAATACAAGCAAATAGGATCAGGCTCAGTCAAAATAGACAGTCATTCTTCTTTCAAGGAGAGCTGCTCAGGTGGTCCTCCACAGGGAAAACCAGTCAGGATTGTGTAAAACCGACTTGGCCTGAAACTTCTTGTGCCTGGGTGCAGACAAAGAGCTTGATCAGACTGTCTACTTTGAGCAAAGAGAAGTGTGTTCTTGTTTACAGGGATGGAGAGAAGGCAGAGGACATTAGGTGAGAAGATCCCAATAAACATCTGTAGTCAAAGTTCTCTAGCAGTCTTGCATCTTAAGGTGGGCAGAGGCCTTGAAATATCCAATGTAAATTCTTGGGTGTCTCCAGATGTCCCAGGAGCTGCAAAATTCTTTGCCTTATCTACTTTCCCGTGCTTGCCATGACAGGGACCTGAACCAGGTTCCCTGATGAGAGCTGAGTTTCCTGCAGAGAGTAGTGCTTCTGCTGACAAGCTGGCTGGGGTTGGGGTGGTCAGGTCTGACTCAAGAGTTTACAGCATGTGCCTTAAAAGCCGAGAGCAGTCATCCTCACCAGACACCAAATCTTTGGGGCCCTTGATGTTGGACTTCACTCACCCTTGGAAGGTGAGTCTCATTCTTGAGGGATCTGGGGAAAGAGTCATTAAAACAATACCAAGCTTCCTTTATTGACACAAATATCTTGTGCTTGCATATCCTGATAGAGTTTCTAAGACATTTGCACATCCCCTTTACTCCCTTTTACCCTTTCGGAAATGCAACAAGATGAGCAGGGATGACATTGTGTGCATTTTACAGACTAAACTTGCTCAGAATTCCAAAGACCTCCGATAGGGTGTCAATGTACAGCACTGTCTCAAATTCATATGAGGGAACCTCATATAGCATTGATAGTGGAGCTTTTGGGAAGTGACTAAGTTATGAGGGCCCCAACCTCAAAAATGGGTGGATTAGGGCTCCTATAAAAGAGTCTGCAACTAGAGACCTTATTCATAAGTGAAATAAATCAGATTCATGTTTGTAAACATCCTATTGTCTCACTAGTGTAAGAACCTGAAAGAGTAAATAAAATCTGAAAGGTACAACAGATACTGTGAAAGGGAAGGAATCTGTTTGAAGGGAGAGAACAACTACTAGGATGAAGAAAAGGACAAAAGAAGGAAAGGAAAAGATATATTTATGTATATATGTAGGACAGCTTAAGTAATTGTACTGCTGATTTCTGCCGGTCTATTGAAATGAGAAGTAAATGCTTAATATTTTTCTTCACCTTTTTAATTTCTTATAACTTTTTAAAAACCAATTTTGCATGCTTATATATCTGGTATTCTTAACAACTAATTTGAAGACAACATTATGCAAACGCATACTCAGTGATCCTCCTGTTTTCAGCCTCCCTAACACTGGGATTAGAAGCGAGCACCTCTACACCTGGTCTTGATTCACTGAGCCTGGGGGGGTGGGGCCAGCACAGAAGTTAGTAATGGGATCTAACCCCAGTACCCGTGCTTGCCTAAGCAGAAGCTTAATGTGCTGAGGTAGTTTACTATTTTTTGTTCTCTTTAAAAAATGAAAAATAAATAAATAAAAAATAAAAGAGGTTGGAGAGAGCCACCTAGTGCCTCTTTGCCCTTCCATTTTTTCTGAATGTGAGTGCGCAGCATTCATGCCCTCTGCCTGCATGGCCTGTGAGGATGTAGCTAGAGGCGCCATCTTGAAGGCAGAAAGCAGTCCACGCCAGACCCCAAACCTTCTGGGTCCTTGGTCTTGAACTTAACAGATGCAATAAATAAATTTCCATTATTCATACATCACTCAATCTACAGAATTTTGGTATAGCAGTATGAACAGACAGAGATAATCATACCCCCCTCCAAACATCTTTTTGGATACTTTGCACAGCCCAAGCAAAGTTTTGGGAGAAGTAAGGGCTGCTGGCTTATGTGCATTTCTATACCTCAAACACTCAATAACGAAGAGGACCTTATTAATTTCTATAAGAGGGCCTTCCAAGTTCTGGCAAGGAGGTCCCATTCACTTTACTCTTCTTCCTGTGCCGAGGCCAGGCAGCTCACCCTTGCTCTGAGCTCCACCACTGCTCAGCATCTGAGAGGGACTACACTCACTATTTCCACCTTTCATTTCCTTCCCGAGCTCAATGACCCTGTCTCACCTGTCAACACTGTGGCATTTTTATCACTGGTGTTTTAGTGACATTTCCAACATAAACCATGTGTCAAGGATAACTGTCAGTAGCAATAGTTTCTCTGGATTCTTTAACTCTAGCATGAAGCACTCAAACTCACGTTTGAATTATGCTCAGCTTTTAAAGGTTTGAAACACACAGACACACACACACACACAGACACACACACGATATCATATAGTTGCCCAAAAGCCAGCTTCTGTTGACATTTGCAGCCCTGCAATGAGCGGTGCACTACGGCCATCTGGGAACACATGAAGTGGTCAGGGATTCTGCCTATAACCCCTCCATCCTTGCTTCCTTTATCCCCAAGGCTTTTCATTTTCAATCCATGCCTCTGCAATGAATAGTTTCTTTTTAATTCACACTCTGGTGCTTTGAAAAAACTATGTAAGGCAACAGACATAGGGAGAGTAAATGATAGAGGATTGAGACCAAGCACAAAATTATTTTCAGCTTAATACTAACCCTTCCTCTAAGTGAGAATTTTGACAGATGAAAAGGAGTCTCTTCTTAATGTTTTCACCTAGCAAATGTGTCTTACACACCCACTTCCTGTTTTCAGATGCAAGCATTTTAGCTTGCTGAGTAGCTGCAATCCAGGCCTGGTGAGGGATTATTACCAGGCTGCTGGGAGAAGTCAGGCTTCCACAGAGTGCTGAGCTATGAGAGGCTGCAACCTTGAAGCAGGCTGGTTCTCATGTTGCAGTTTCCCTTTGGAGCTTGAGGGCCGAGGGAAGAGGGGACACATAGGCTGACAGCGAGCTCTATTTTTCACCAACAAAGCATCTTTCTGCAGAGGGACAGTACGTTGATTGGTCTAGGAGAGCTCATGCCTTCATCTCAACTCCATTAACCTTGCTCTCTGCTCTCACTTCCCTATTCCCAAAGGCAAACATGTAGGGTGCTGATGTGAGTTCCTCAGTGTTTTGTGACTGGAGAAAGAGTGTGCTGTTGCTTTATATGCAATTAAAGGTACTTTTAACTTAATGTCATTACTTGAGCATCTTGTCAATAGACAGATTCAGAGTCAGGAGGTGGTCTGCATTTCTAGCCAGTCCCAGATGGTTTTGACCTCACTTCCTTCTTCTTTTCCTCTTTCTCTACCTCTGCTTGTTGGATGCACTGCTTAGTTCCAAATGAAACAGAACAAATGGCCCTTTGTCAGTGTCACATACCTCCTCTTTCTACCTCTGGTCCTTTCAAATTGCTGAGTGATAAAATAGAAATTGAGCTTTTCAATTGTATGTTCATGATATGAAGCAAAGATTAGGGTGGTCTCTGGGGGAGGAAATGTGACTGCTGTTAGATTCTCACATGTCAGTGAACACGCAGCACCCATACAACCTGGGATGAGGACATGACATCCTGAGAAACAAAATAATTCCTCCTGTGGAAGTTGCCCTGTGACCCTTTGTCTCTTTGGTCACACATGTCTGTATGAACAGAGCCAAAGGCAGAAGCCAAAGAATCAAGTTTGAAGATTTTTAGTTCTATCCAGGCTCTTGAGATTCAAAGATAATAATCCTGAAAGTCCATATTTTAATTTATAAAAGTTTGGCGTTTTGGAAGAAGAGGAACTGCAGCCCCTGGTGAGCACTCAGCCCCTGTGGCTCCCTGAGCTTTCTGCACTCAATGCCAAGGCCAGAGACATTTTCTGCAGAAAGTAGGGACCATCACCCTTCCTGGGCTTCCCAGTCTCTCCCCTCTACCTTCCTTCTCTCTGTTTCTTCCACTCTAGATGTTAGAACATTCACCTTCTACTCTATCACATTTGAAATGCCAACTAAAGAAATTCTGAGCTCCAGTAGCAAACCAATCCCATAAACAGTAAGACGCATCAACATTTTCTGGCGTAGGAGCCAGGAGAATGAGACACAGACATGCACCACCTACCAGAAGAGAAGGCCCAACTTCAACACAGAGAGAGCCTCAGAAGTGTGTGACTCCTCTCACAGCCAATACACGCTGGTGACTCCAGGGATAGGCGACTGGCGAGTCTCAGATGTGCTGAAGATTTCATCTGAATTTAACATGAAACTCTCTGTGTTACATACATTCCATGTCACAATTTGTTTTGGTCAGTATTGGAGCACATGCTCTGCCACCAAGCTATGTCCCAGTCTCTTGAAGTTCAGCATAAGAATGAATCCTGGCCACAGGGTATGGATGGGAGCGATATATGTCCCTCCCAGGGTGGCCTTAGGGAAGAAGCAGGTCTCATGCTGTCCTCTTCCCTTTCTGATTGCCAGAAACCTGGGCAGTGGGTGTTCAGGTGCTGTGCACATCATATGAGCACCTTCGGCAGGGAGGAGGGCTTGTCACTCCAGAGCAGTGCCACATCCAGTGCGTTCCATGCATTGTGACAGTGCATGAACTTTGCTGCTGGCATGGGACACCAGAGGGACAGAAGTTAGGAGTCAGCAGGATGACATTTTAGATTTTTAAAAGCTTATTACAGCTTTAAAATATACATTACCATGATCCTCCCCTTCGTTTTATTTTGTATTTATTTGTTTATTTATTTAGCAGTACCAGGCATTGAACTCCAGACCTTACACTTGTCAGGTAGGTGCTTATGCCACTGAGTTATATCTCAGGTCCCTCCCTGGCTTAATTACTTTTTACTTGTTGCCTGGACAAATACTGACACTCAAAATGAAGGAAGGAAAGGTTTATTTAGCTCACAGCTGCTGGACATTTCAGTCCATATTTGGCTGGCCCAAGGCTGAGTGGAACAGGGCAGAGAGCATCCAGTTCATGGTGGCAGAACAGCAACAAAATGGTGAGAGAGACAACCAATCAACCAGGGCACAGAGAGCAACAGCCAGCATCTGTCTCTCTGTTTCTCTTTATATTACATTCAGGCTCTCTGCCTCAACCTATTCGCCGTAGGCCACACCCATAATCCCAGAAGGCCTCAGACCCATAATCCCATCCATACTAAAACACATAATCCCAGTGGATCATGACTCAAGTCTCAAACTCTAGAAGTCCCTGCCCCATGATTGCATGAGACTTTGGGGGGACAACTAGACATAAACAATAACACTCCCCTTTACTTTAAACACACTTGCCCTATTGCTCTTGCCACTTTCTGAAACAGTTCTGGAAGTCCTCTTTTGTGTGCTTTAGTTGTGCCGTCATGGCTCACTCACTGCCCAGAATCAGTTAAAAAATGTTTACCATTCACAACCATTTTGATTTTGGAGAGGGGTCAGAGGTCACATGACACCAAATCCAGTGGCTAAGATAGATGAGGACACGTCCTTGTGTTGTGACAAGCCTCCCTTCCCATTGGATGGCACTCAGCAATAGCATCACTGTATTTTTTATTAGGCTTTATAAGACATTCATTAAAGAGAATTTCCAGAATGGCTTCAGAAAGTGACAAGAAAGATAGGATGAGTGTAACTGGAGTGAGGCGTAGTAGTCTGTTAACTGGATTTTTTTTTCTGTGCTAAGGATCAAACTAGCTTTGCACATACTAGGCTAGTTCTCTACCACTGTTCCGAAGGGAATTAATGGCCAAGTATATTTTACTGTAATGATTTTTTGAAAATTTTAAACATTTACCACATACCTTACCAACTTTTGTAACAACTTGATTCCTCCTCAATATTTCAACTCGTGGGTCTGGGCCCACTGTCATAACTAGTGCCCACTACCCATGATTTCACTGCGTGGTTTTAGTTATCTCTGGTCAACCTCTGTTTAAAGATATGAACAGAAAAGTCCAGAAATAAGCAATTAATAGTTTTAAATAACTTTTATCATTATTGTTACTTGTCTTGTGTTGTGTTTTCTTTTTTTGCTCTCCTGAGCTCTTTATAATTTTATGAATTTTACAATCGCTTGTTTCTTTATTTTTTGCTTTTTGGGAGAGGAGAATTGAACTCATGACCTTGTACTTGTCAGGCAGGAACTGTGTGGCTGAGCTATATCCCCAGCCAAATCACTTCTTGATACCTACAGAAAAATAAGTTAATATTCTGTTAAGCATTGCAATGAATCTACAGGTCATTTTGTGAGTGTTGTCTTGTGAAGAATGCTAAATCTTCTGGCTCTCAAAATAGGT
>PVKN010007869.1:0-25941 GCA_004027915.1 Capromys pilorides
TACTCCATTTTTCTAAATACCCCAAATCTTTGAACACTCTTGTCACACAGAATAAAATTCAATAGACTTTTAATACACGTGTACTCAGGCATATTATTAGTAAGAAGGAAACACAAATTCATACCACAAAGAAACATACCACAAAAATATCTAGAAGTACTTAATATTTTTATGTAAATATGGAACATTAGGTATTCTTACACACTGCTTTTAAAAGTGATGCAGAATTTCACTTAACAAAGTAATATGAATTTCACATTTGTTGTAGTACAGTGGTGTCTTCCAACCAGTTATACATATTACCAGGTATATACATGGAAAATTGGAGAAAAAAGGAAGACATTGAGAAGAGAGAAAGTATAAAGAATTGCAAACAGGATTCTTCTGATGCTTGCTCTCACCCTGGCGAGGAGCGCAAGGGTAGCACAAGGCTGACGGGAGCTGAAGATTCCCGATTGTCCAGTGCAGAATAAAGAACTCACAAAAGGAAAACAGTGTGAAGCAGAGATTTACATATAACATTTGAAAGTGGGGTCCTACCTGTTGAGCAACAGGTTTGCTTTGTCTGGAGAGCTCCAAAATGAGCTCCTCCAGACGGCGTCTTTGGTCTCAGCCTTTGTTGCTGGGGTGAGCTTCTTTAGGGTGAGCTAAGGGTTACGAAGTGTTAGAGGGTGTCCAGTATATGAAAACGGGTGTCTAAGAATGATTGTTCTATACCTGTAAAGGTTTTATGAAAGACTATTTCCAGTATCCAGGTGGTCACTTTTGTTGCCACCAGCCAAGTTACGTTAGCATGCCCTAGGTCTCTACCCATCTCCAGCACCCGGATCCATTCCTCCTCTGACTCAGCCATCCTGCTGCCATCGGATTGGGGATAGGTAGTGTCAACCCCTTGAGGGTCGACATTTGGTGGATTGGATGTTGAGTTTGTGCTAGGGGCTTGGTCTGTGGACTAGTGGGGAGTTGAGGTGGAAATGGCAACCTGCGCTAGGAGGGTGGTGCTGCCGGCATACAGTAAGCATCAATGCCAGACTGGCAGCTCTAAGCCACCAAGCTGCTCCAAAACTGCATGCTACTCATAGATACACAGGCTCTGCATTTTCTACCCTCTAAGAAGGGCTCCAGTATTTTAACCTTCCCCAAGGAGCTGCTCTGACCCTACAATTTCATAATTCCCAGCGCACATGAGATTAAAAGCAAAGCAATTGTTCTAGAGGAACAGGGCTGTATTGTTCACAAGATAATATAAATAGGAGTGAGAATCCATGAGAGTTAAGCCACTAGAATTTCCACTTACTTTCGTAATTTTCTTGTCCAAAATATTATGTATAGATTCAGTTTTTTGTTTTGTTTTATTTTAGTCTTAAAGACATTTTTAAAAGAATGAGGAAAAGACACAGTGTGATAAATGCATGAAGTACTCTGAACGTAGTGATTTATTAACTTATGAACACTGATTGGTAAGTGCTTAACTTTTTTCCCAGAAAGTTCCCACAGAAAAAGTTTGTCTTGGTTTATTTTTTCTCTCTAGCTCTTTATTCTTTGAAAAAGAAATTGAACAAATGTGGAATGGAACTTGCAACTCAGCATAAAGTTCATTAACTTCTATTGTTTTATAAAGTTCCACTGTATGTACTACTATATATCCATTCTACTACTAATGGACATTTGGATTATTTCAAATTTGGGGAAACTGTAAAGCATACTGTTGTTAGCATGCATAGATGTGTATTCTTTTACACATAAATACATATCTCTCTAGAGGATAAATCTAACATTGAACAATTGTTCAATGGTGGTGTGTATGTATCTCCCAGTTGACTAGATAGCATCACTGTTTTTCAACATAATAGGTTTCATATGTCTTTCCACAAGCAGTATGTTATCTCCTTTTCCTTTTCTGCTCCCAATGTGTTGTCTTGTATTTTATTACTTACATTCTATGTATAAAAGCCATTAGAAGTCCATCCCAGAGTAATGCAGTGCATGGATGAATTAGATAGAATGAGAATGGACAGAAGACAACACTGCTTCATTCCTGTTCAAGAACAGGAAGTATTTTGAAGGAGGAGACTGTGAGCTACTCATCTTTATCCCCTTAGAATGATGCCAGACATAGAGCACTACAGGATAAGCTCAAAAATCTCAGCAGCTTACAACATTTATTTTTTTATCAGTTTAACAAAGTCTGGATATCAAATGCAAGCTGTTGTCTTGGCTGCTGGTATCTCCTCATTCTAGAGTCTAGGATGAGAGAAAAGCCTTGATCTAAGAGATGGTACTAGGAAAAAGCTTCAGTTGTAACATGCAACGCCATTTAAGGCTTCTGTTCAGTCACAACAAAGATCATCCCTGGTCAGTCCCTTGGCAAAGCATGCCAAGGGAGATAATTGAAAAGTTTGATATCTGATGAAAATTTCCTGAGTGTCACAGCCATTATGGTTATAGTTTAGCTAGACCATACAGTGAGGTTCCTATGCTGTGAACAATGTCTTTCAAGTAAATAATCCACATGGATCAGCTTCAAAGAAGTTATGGGAGAGGACTCATTCATACTGTTAGATCAGTGTTTCCTCTATCCCTTCATAGTTCCATCAAAAGAGCTAATAATAATTTAGAT
Source organism: Capromys pilorides (assembly GCA_004027915.1). Lineage (NCBI taxonomy): Eukaryota > Metazoa > Chordata > Mammalia > Rodentia > Capromyidae > Capromys > Capromys pilorides. Next base: position 2,621 of record PVKN010007869.1, read on the forward strand.
GGGAGAGGTCAGAGGCTAGCAAATTCTTTATCTTACCATGCACAAGAATCACCTGGGCCAAGTAATTCCTGTAATCCCAGCATTGTAGGAGATTAAGGCAGGAGGATCACAAGTTCTAGTTCAACCTGGGCAACTTAATGATTTTAAGAGATATTGCTGGAGAAAAAAAATAAAATAAACAATTGGGAATGTAACTCAGTGTGAAGGGCCTAGTGCTACAAAAACAGTGCAGAACAACAAACAAAAACCTTGGAAGTTTGAAAAAATATGGATTTCTAATAAATCTGAGTCCAGGAGTTTATTTTATATGCTTGCCATGTGTCTCTGAAGACAACCTGGTGCAGGAGCCCTCTTCCAGAGCCAACGGCAGCTCTGGCCTGGGTGCAGTATGATCTTCCAACAGAGCAGGTCCCCCATGCCTGACCAGCAAACATGGTAGCACCTGGGTTTGGTGCTAGTTTTCACAGACTTATTCACAGTGGGACACTTTGTTTCTGCCCCATAAGCCACTGCTCAGGGGATGCTGTCAAGAAGCCCCCAAGTCAGAGGCTGCTCTTCAGGGCCCCCTGAGAAGTGACACCATCAGAACAGTAAGTTTGCTCTGTGAGAGAGAACGAGAATGGATGGCAACAGCACTTGCAAAATAAAGCATTTCTTGTTGTCAGCTGTGTGTGGTTACCTTGGCCAGAGGAATTCAGAGCATGGAGCAGGGCAGTGTGAGGGAGCAGACGGAACAAATGAAGATGCTCTGATGTTGGCAGGCTCTGGCTTCTTCGCAGGGTGCCCAGACTTCAGCCTGAAGATGCACTGGCAGCTCTGCCAACAGCTGACAGCTGGTTCATATCAGAAAGAGAAGAGCGGCCAGGACTGACAACAGGCACACCTGACTCCTGTCAGGGGCCACAGCTGCCCACAAGCTGCTCGGGGGCAGTGTAGAAAGGCCAGGCTGGGAACTTCTAAGACTGACTTAGACTGAGCTGAGCATCTTAGACAGAACTTCTAAGGTTGAGTTTCAATCACTTTTCTACCCTCAATTATTCCACAAGTATGTGCATCCAGCACTCCGGCAATGCAGATGGGCACAGGGCAGTACATCTTATATCCATTCATGGAAGTTGCCTAAGGTAGAAAATAGTGTGCTATTTTTTAATCAGATATTTATTGACTGGGTGATTTTGAGAAACTTCCAAAAACTTCTTGTGGCTCAATTTTCTCATCTGCAAAATGAGTATATTATTCCTGACTTTGTATCATTGCATGAAAGAATAAATGGAATAGAGTATCACACTGGCAGATTTCCACCTCTGCATATATATGGGAAAACTTTCTCTTTCCTCTTCCTTCTCAAAATATTTTACACATTTCAGAAGATATCATAGTTACTTCTTTAAAATCTTTTTTTGTAATCCAACAACTACGTTTAAACTTAATGCTGATAATACTGCATTATTATCAAATGATATTTGCAGTTTGCCTTCTGGAAGAGGTAAATGTGAACTCCAAAGGTGGGTAGGAACAGAGGAAACTCTTCAATTTATCACTGCCTGGGCCTGCACCCCCCAAAGGGTTGGGGAGAAAAGTTCACTAGCAAGTTTTGTCAGTCATGTTTTTACTTTAGAAAAATTTACTTAAAATATATCAGCTACTCAGTTTTAAAATCTGTTTAATCAATGGAATAAAACCATAAACCACTTTCACATCTGCAGTATTGGACTCTCTCTCTCCAGCTCTGAAACTCTCTTGTGTGGGGCCCACAGCACTCCTATTACATGAAGCTGCTTTTGAAGGACTTACTTGGTGCCTGGCTGAGCTGGGGTATCAGGAGGTCCAAGCGCAGCCAGCATCTCAACCTGAGCCTTCACCAGCTTGTAGCTTCTCGCTCTGTTCCTCCACCCCTAACCTAGGGCTTCTTTCTAAATCAAAAGCCTATGGTGGACATTTGATGGACTTTTTTCCTGTTCTCTTCCTTGCCCTCTGTGTCCTACAATTACAGAAAGAGAGAAGAATGAGAGGAGACCAGAAAGCACAGTAGCCCTATGCTCTTTGAGCTAGTGCAAGTTGGCTGTTACATGCTCTAGCCTGGCAGGTGTATGAACAATAGTTTTGCCACAGCATTTCTGGGGTTCTTTGGAGAACTCTCCACTTCACCCCCCACTACATGAAACTTTTGGGGAACGTTTTTACTTCAGTCATAACATGCCAGTGTCTCTCTCAGCGGAAACCCCCTGTCTGGGTGAGCATGCCTTCCAGACTCCCAATAAATGGCTGGAAGTGTAAAATCTTTTTCTTGACACTACCAAGCCATTGTTCTCCATCTGTGACAACCACCTTGTTCCCACAGGCTGACTGTGGCTGGGTTAGGTTAATTTTGATGGCTACCAGACAGGGTCTGATAACTTTGAGAACGTCTGGCTAGAAGTGTGTAGTACTTCTCTTTAGCATGTAAAAGCAAATTTCACTTATCTTTCTGCTTTAAGACATAAGCTAAAATTCCTAGGAAATAGAAAAAAAGACTATTCAATTCTGCTGTAAATGTATATAATAAATTATGTCATAATTACTATTTATTATGCAATATTAAAAGTGAAGTATAATTATTCATAGGATACAACTGAAAGAAATTTCAAGACAACCACAGCCATCTCCTTTAATTCAAATTTTAAAACTACTTTCTGAAAATCTGACTTTTATTTAATTTAAATAAGTCAAAGGGCCGGTGAGACAGCTCAGCAGATTAAGCACCTGCTTATGCAAGTAAAGGGACTGGGTTCAGTCCCTGGCACCACGTTTGGCACTGGCCCCATCCCCTGGGTGCACTGAGCTGGCCACCAAGACCAGGTATGGCGGCTCACTCCTGTAATCCCAGCACTGGGGAGGCTGAAATCAGTTGGATCCCATGAGTCCAAACTGCATAGTGAGACCCTGTACCAAATACATTTTAAAAAAAGGAAACCTAGGTTTCTGGTCACATCCATGGCTTGAGTTGTGCCGCCGCCAAGGAACTATGGAGACAATTCTAGAACAGCGGCAGCGGTACCATGAGGAGAAGGAATGGCTCATGAATGTAATGGCTAAAGTGATGCTCACTAAGAAGTCCACGCTCTGGGACCAGATCAATTCCGACCACCATACTTAGGCCATGCAAGATAGGTATATGGAGGTCAGTGGGAACCTGAGGGATTTGTACGACGATAAAGATGGGTTACGAAAGGAGGAGCTCAATGCTATTTCAGGACCAAATGAATTTGCTGAATTCTATACCAGACTCAAACAAATAAATGAATTCCACCGGAAACACCCAAATGAGATTTGTGTGCCAATGTCAGTGGAATTTGAGGAACTCCTGAAAGCACAAGAGAATCCAAGTGAAGAGGCACAGAACTTGGTGGAGTTCACAGATGAAGAGGAATATGGTCGTTACCTCGATCTCCATGACTGTTACCTCAAGTACATTAACCTGAAGGCATCAGAGAAGCTGGACTATATCACATACCTGTCAATCTTTGACCAGTTATTTGCCATTCCTAAAGAAAGGAAGAATGCAGAATACAAGAGATATCTTGAAATGCTGCTAGAGTATCTTCAGGACTACACGGATAGAGTGAAGCTCCTTCAAGGTCAGAATGAGCTTTTTGGGAACATACAGACTGAATTTGAGAAGAAATGGAAGAATAGCACCTTTCCTGGATGGCCAAAAGAGACAAGCAGTGCCCTGACGCATGCTGCTGCCCATCTTGACCTACCTGCATTTTCCTCCTGGGAGGAGTTGGCCTTTCTGGGTCTAGACAGATTGAAGTTTGCACTCTTAGCTTTAGGTCTGAAATGTGGCGGCACCCTTGAAGTGCGAGCCCAGAGGTTATTTAGCACCAAAGGGAAGTCCTTGGAATCACTCAACACCTCCCTGTTTGCCAAAAACCCCAAATCAAAGGGCACCAAGTGAGATACTGAGAGGAACAAAGACATTGCTTCCTAGAAGCCCAGATCTACGAAATGTCGAGATTCTTGGGGAACAGCGACAGCTGACTCATGACAATGTGCAACGCAAGCAAGCCAAGACAGGAGAAGAGCGAGAAGAGGAGGAGGAGGAGCAGATCAGTGAGAGTGAAAGTGAAGATGAGGAAGATGAGATAATTTACAACCCCAAAAACCTGACCTTGAGCTGGGATGGCAAATTCATCCCCTACTGGCTGTATAAGCTACATGGCCTAAATATAAACTACAGTTGTGAGATTTGTGGAAACTACACCTACCGAGGGCCAAAGGCCTTCCAGCGGCACTTTGCTGAATGGCGTCATGCTCACGGCAAGCAGTGCTTGAGCATTCCAAACACTGCTCGCTTTGCTAATGTGATACAGATTGAGGATGATATCCCTCTGTGGGCCAAGCTGAAACTGCAGAAGGCTTCAGAAGGATGGCAGCCCGACACTGAGGAAGAGTATGAAGACTCCAGTGGGAATGTTCTAAATAGGAAAGCATATGAGGATCTGAAAAGACAAGGACTACTGTGGTGCTCAGGGATGTAACTCAATTTCTGAGCTTGCCCAATCTGCCCTGAGGTCTGCTTTTTCTATTTCTCCCAACCAAATGCTCTTAAAGACTTTGCTGTGCAGTCCCATAGTCAGGCATGCATCTTGTAGAAACAACGCATGCTGGCAGATTGCAGGGTTCAAATGTGTTTTATCTTTGTTTTATATTAAAAGGGATTCTGTGGGAAAATAAAAAAAAAGGAAACCTAAAGCCTGTAGTTGATGATAGCAATCTATCAATAGCCACAAGCCAAGAACAATAATGACTCCTCTAACTAATGCAGTATGATGTCAAGCACATACTAGATAGTTCTGATCTTTAAAGGCAATTTTAAAGGGGCCACAGAGATAGCTCAGGGGCACAAGTGCCTGCCTGGCAAATACAAGGTCATGAGTTTGAACCTCAGTCCTGCTAAAAATAAAAAAACAATTTTGCAAAGGCAGTGTTCTCATTCATGTGTTCACTTGCATAGATGAAGAAAATGAGACTCAGAGTAGTTAACTAGATCAAGATCACTCAGCGGGTGAACACTCAGCGTGAGTTTCTCTATAATTTTTCCATATTCATGTTCCAGCTCAGGCACCTAAAACTGCATATTTTCCATGTCACAGAATGATAGCTATTTAAGAAAAGTTTTTCTTGACAGGCATTCAAAACATGATTTTAATATTGCACAATGTGATCCTCAGTGTAGTTGCTTACTTCACAGATATTAGCATATATACTTAGTCAGGGTGAGAATTCTACCCATTAACTGCTAGTTTCAAAAACCTGTTGGATATTCTTGGGACAATTGTCTTAACCATCCTGTGTATATAAGTACATGTCTGTGTACATAAGTGTAATCATCTAGATGCATACTTCTTATGATGTCATATCAATGATTACTCTCCTCCAAGTAAATATTTGTGTAAAAAACAATAACAAAATAGAATAAGAGACAAGAAAAATGCCATAGGATTATTTAGCTACAATTTAGTATATGACTAAATTCCTAAATTTCTGTGTAAAAATGTGCAATTATTTTTTCACATTCTATAGGGATTTAAAATTTAGAATATCAATGATTGATGGAAAATACATATTCCAGGTTGGGTCTAAGGCATATTAATATTCAGAAAGATAGTGACATTAAGCTCAAGTGTTTATGTTATAGGAAATAATATAATTAAGCTTCTCTTCTGAAGAATTAACAATTTAAGTTGGCAGACCATAAAATTAGAGAAAAAGAAGAGCTATAAGGATAGCCAATATTTTGGTCCTAGCCTTTCAAGGTCAGTGAGGATTCAGGACATAAGAGAACCTATACTGTAACAACATATACCTCAGTGGTATCCCAAATTTTTTGTACAAGGAGATTATGGGGCTACAGAGGAAAGTGATCGATGATGTATAGTGTGCCTAAGGAGAGTCACCTAGAAAGAAAACATTCTCTCAGGCTTTCCCAGAGAGCAAACTGGTCAAACAATGGCTGTGACTCACCCAGATGGCTGGCTCTAACAAAAGATCTACATAAAGCTGTACATGGCTTTAGAATAAATCCTGAAGGGATTTGATTAACCTCGTCAGATACAAAATTTACATTTTTTGTTATTATAGATCTTGCTTTACTTTGGTATTAACCATCCAACAGAAAAGTCTAACCATGAGGTATAAGAAGTAAAGCCATATTAACATGTTGAGCTGTAAAAACCTCAAGTCAACAGCTTCCAGTACTGCCAGTTCTACTGATAACCCACTACTATTATGGATTATTGAACTATACATAGAGCTACTTTCTCTTAGTTCAACAAGAAGAAAGATTTGTACTAATAGTGTTTATATAAGATATAAAGTCTGCGTCTTGTACTCTGAACAATTACTATGAAGAAAATAATATGCAATGTATTAATTATTGTAATTGTCCTACTAATCTGTTGTGAAACTCTTATTGCTATTTCTTTTCATTAAAATTAATATAAAAATTAATATAAAATATAAATAAAAAAAGAAAAGTTTTTCTACACCAGATTGCATGAAATACTATTCAATGGAAGATTTTCAACAAAAAGATTCTAGGAAGAGTCAAATAAGTAATGGAGGGTTCAGACAATTTAATAGTTTTTTTTTTTTTCAAGACCGGGCTTCAAACTCACAAACTCACACTTTCCAGGCAGCCGCTTGTGCCATGGAGTTATCTCCCTGGCCCCTTAATTTGATAGTTTTATTCATTCTTCCTTAGACACTTTGACACTCAGGTGGCTATTTTGTCACTTAGGGAGACATCATCCCAACCTCAGTGGCCCCATAACACTTTTAGAACAATCTTGCTGACCCCTTCTGGCACAGAGCTCAGTGGCTCTGGGTCTTGGATCTGTGTAGAGGTTGGTGGGTGATGACAGCCAGAATCCAACGGGCTCTGTGCATGGCTGCAACAGCACTGGAGGCCATTTGCCAGTTGCTTATTGGTGACAGCTTCTTCAAAATCACTTATCCTTGACCTTTCTTCTTCCAAGTCACCAACATAAGGCAACACAGGTTCTCCCCCTCCCCAGAGCAAGCCTCTTATGTTGTTTCAAGATCCCTGTGTCATAGAAGCTACAGGTTACCATTCCGGTGGAGATGGCCCCTACACTCCCTCTCCGCAGCACTCACAAGTGATCCATCTTTAAAAGAAGCTATTTGTTTAGAATGAATTTAATCATAGGGCTCTCATTCTGAGCTCCCTATCTACCTTCCTCTCTTATTCCATTTTGTGTAGTTGGAGACATTTTTCCCAATACGCAGAATCAAATATTTCTAAAGCATCCTTACAACACTATTTCCTCGCTTTGATATTGCATCACATAATATTCTTTGGCCAAATCATTCACTTTCCTTCCTCTTTCACTAGGAATCCAAACCATTCTTTCCTAACCACAATTCTTGAATTTGTTCTAAACAATTTTTTTAAACATTTTAGAATAGATTGAGAGGTATGGAGTCCTATGTTCCTGTTTACTCCTCACTACTTTCTCCTGTTATAATCTTACTTTAGGATGATACATGTGTCATAATAAATGAAATTATATGGGTACATTATTATTAATTGAAGCCCACTTTTATTTATTTATCTTTCCTTAGCACCCAGGTGCCCACATTACACATAGTCATGTCTCTTCAGATTCCTCTTACACTGTGAGAGTTTACAGATTGTCCTTGCTTTTGATGACCCTGAGAGGCTGAGAAGTAACAGTCAAAAATTTTATAGAATGTCTCTCAATTGGGTTTTGTCTGATATTTTCCTCATAATTAGACTGGAGTATGAGATTTTTGAAGGAAAATAATGGCATTAATGTACATTTTCATCATCTAATAACAAGGGTATAAAAATAAAGTCCTCAAAAAATGATACTTTGATCTTGATCTTCATCTGGGATTTGGTGACTTGTTAAGTTGCTGCACTGGAAAGTTATTTTTCCACATAGCATTCTTTGTAAGAAAGTCATTATGTGTGGTCTATACTTAAATAGTGGCAGTTATGTACCACCTTCTTCTTAAAAAATGTATTAAAGATTTTTTTTAATTTGTTTGGTACAGAGCCTTGCTATGCAGCTTGGACTCATAGTGATCTTCCTTTCTCAGCCTTCCTAGCTCTGGGATGACAGGCATGCAAAACTACACTGGCACTGAGTGACCTGCTCAGTGAGCCCAGGGTTCCAGAGCCAGCATGGCAGGCAGTACCTGGGATTGAACCCAAGTCCTTGCACTTGCTAGGCAAGTACTTAGACCACAGAGCTATCTTCCCAGCCCTTGCACTACCTTCTTGAGGACAAAGTATCTACTAGTAAATGAATTACTTAGAACTCTGCATAAAAGATGTATCTCATGTGTTTGAGTTATTTATGTAATCATTTATTTATATCAACATGGATCTATAAATATTTATTTTATACTTTGGGCTATATTTTTTGCTACTTTATTTTGTTTCTGAAATTGTTTTAGTTTTGGCCATTGGGATACTTTACATTGATTTTTGTGACCCTTTGCCATGTCCCATCACTATGTATATGTCTTTATTTCCATCCATTCCTCCCTCACTCACTCCTTCCTGCCCTCCCTCCCTTCCTTTCTTCCTTCGTTCTTTCTTTCTCTTCCTCATTCCCTTATCCTTTTTCTTTTCCCCTTTTATCTCATTCCCTTTCCTTCCTTCTTGTCTTTTATGATTCACTATTTTTGGAACAACAACTTTCCAGGGGCTCATCTTTTGTATTCTATGACACCATGCTCTAATTTTTTCCTGTCATTTCCCCTCAAATTATATGTCCCTTGGCTCAAAGTGCTTAAGTCAGAATTCAAGTCTTATGGAAATTAGTATATTTTTGAATCAGTACAATGATTTCACATGACAGACTAATTCAGTACTCTTTAATATTAATGAGGCTGAATTTAAAAATAATAATCTCATTATGCATTATTTAAATTATATAGTAAACTATGTACTGTATATATGAAGAAAACAGAAGATAATTGGGAAAAGTGATAAGCTGAAATAATTTCTAACTGACTTGAAGTAGTCAGACATCTGTAAGTAGATGCTTCCCCCACCAATAGCTGCGATAGGGTCTTGGAGTTCATTTTATCTAAGGCCTGTTGGAAAAGAACTGGGGAAGTCCTCAGTTTCTCCAAACACTATTTTATGTATTCAAGGATTGCTGAGAAATGAAACACCAGAAAATAAGATTGTTGTAAAATATAGCATAATTTGTTAGCTTGCTTAAAAAATATCTGGTCATTAGGCCAGGAAATAATTTGTGTGACACTTAAAGTTTACAGTAGACTATTCCTTGATATCTCTCTATCTCAATCCAAAACTGTCCTACTTAACCCTAATTTCATAAGACAGCTTATGATTATGGTGAGCAAAGGAATTCTGATGAGTGCAAGTCTGAAAGAGACTGGAATTCTCTTGGTGAATCAATATATGTGGCAGATGAAGAAAGTGCTGTTAACATTATACTGTAAAGAAAAACGAGACTTCCTTAGGAACATTTCCATTTTGAGGCAGAGCAACAAGGACCAGAGCAGAGGTGCTCAGAAATCTGGAGATCTAGCTTGTCCACAGGAGTCCAGGTACCCAGCCCATTCTTCTTCAGGGTCCCACACAGTGATGCTCAAAACACTTGAGAACTAGCTTGGCTAAAGGAGTGCCTGACCTGTATGATACATGGAGCAAAGCACCGGAAACTTGGCCATTGGCCTGGCTAGAGGAACACGGGGTAAATCCACTCTAATAAGGGGAAACACTTGCAGCAGAAACTTGCAATTTATGATATGTTTTGTTATATAAATATAGTCTTTGCTCCAATAGTCTAAAGTACAAAACCATTAGTTGCCAAAGTTTATCAATTTCTGGCTCAGTTATTCTTATTTCATTGCTGGGACAAAATACCCAGCACCCAAAATGAAGGAAGGAAAAGTTTATTTAGCTCACAGTCAGTGGAGCTTTCAGTCCATATTTGGCTGGCTCCAAGGCAGAGTGGCATATGGTGCAGAAAGCAGCCTTTCATGGAGGTAGCCAAGAGCAAGAGAGGAAAAGGAGTGGTAGCAGCTCAGGCAGCTAGCTAGACTCCCTACTCCTTACATTGTAATACAAATTACTTGCCCCATGCATACCGCATCACCCACACCCACAATAATCCATCACACACTCCAGCAGCCACCTTGACTGCATGAGGCTTTGGGGACCACCTAGACATAAACCATAACATTTCTAAATTTTTCTTGATATTGTTATTATTCCTAACAGCTAAGATATCATATCTGTATTAACCACTTTTTACATTTTCTTTATTTATGTATTGTCTTTTTGAGATAGAGTCTCACTATGCAGTTCAGGCTGGCCTACAGCTCACTTTTGTAGCCCAGGCTGGTCTCGAACTCACACCAATCCTCGTGCCTCACTCAGCCTCCCAAGTGAAAACAGTTCTTTTTTTTTTTGCGGGACCAAGGTTCAACCTCAAGACTTGGCACTTGCCAGGCAGGCACTTGTGCCATGGAGCTATCTCCCAACCTAATTTTAATAAAAAAAATAACAATGAGACAGTTTCAAAACATGTTAGTAGGACCTCCACAATAATTAAAACAATGCATATTGTTGTCTTCATAGTAGTTGTTTAGAGTACAAGATGCAGACATAATAACTTTTCTAAACACTATTAGTACAAATATTTCTTCTCATTGAACTAAGAGAAAGTAGTTGTATGTATACAGAATAGTAGTGGGTTATCAGTGGAACTGGCATTGTCAGAAGCTGTTGACTTGAACCTTTTACAGCTCAGATGTTAATAAAGCTTTACTTTTTTTACCTCATGGTTGGAATTTTCTGCTGGATGGTTAAGAATAAGATAAAGCAAGACCTATATAACAAAAAAAAGTAACTTTTGTATCTGACAGGGTCAGTCAAATCCTCTTAGGATTTACCCTGAAACCATGTACATATAGCATTTTATAGAACCTTTGTCATCCAGATGATTAACCGTGTATTAACTAGTTGCTTTCACTTGGGTAATAGTACTGAAAAGCACTGGAATAATATCCTCACCAAAGCCCAACATCTATAGATGGACGACAGAGCCAAATGGAAACCAACACCTCATTATCAATTAATTGAGGAAGGATCTTGGAACAGACAGAGAGGAGGAATCTCCTGTGCACAGAAGATATCCCGGAAGAACAGACCTTTTCAAGTGTGGCTCTGATGGTAGTAATATAGCTATCTACTGTCATAATTCGACAGGAATTATCACAGAAATCAAAATAAACATATTCTTATGAAATAGAAAATGACAAAGGCAGTCTCAGGCCTTCAGCCACCCCACAACAAATCCAGGAGGCATCAACATAGAAGAAATTAAAAGTCACATGCCTGAAATCTCTGAAATGATGGCAACTAAAGCAAAGGAAAAAACTCTCCAGATTGGTAAAGAGGAAATCTGATCAGAAATACTCTTGCAGGTAGCAAAAGAAGTGATAACTATATGAAAGAACTACTGAGCATGTATTAAGAAGACACTGATTTAAAAAAGTGGAGGAACATAGAAAAATGATGGAAACCTTGAATGAACAATATAGGAAAGAAATAGAATGCACAAAATAGATGCAAGATATATCCAGGAAATTAAAAATTCCATTAAAGACCAGCAAGATATCTCAGCGGTATAAAGTGCCTGCTTAGGCAAGCTTAGGCAAGTGCAGGGACTGTGTTAGATATCTTAGCACCATATGCCATGCCAGTGCTGCCCCCAGGGCAGGCTGAGCTGGTCACAAAAAAATAATAATAAATAAATAAAAATCCCATTAAAAGCTGGCAAAACTATATGAATGAAACTGAAGGTAGACTTTCAGAACTTTAACACATCATTGAAGCTAATGGTTAGAAAAGGAAAGATCTCTTAAAAGTAACAAGAAACTAGGAAATAATAATTCAACAATTATAAGATGATGCAAAGGTGAACAACATAAGATATCAACAAAAAAGGAGTAAACACAAATGGCATAAAAAGACTATTTGCAGAAGTAGTAGCAGAAAACTTCCCAGGCATGCAGAAAGAGTATGATATATAGTTAAGTGAGACATACTGAACTCCAAAGAGCATCAACTAAAGTAAATCTAACCCAGACATATAATAAAGACCCAAGAAATTCAACACAACAGTATACCAAAAGCTTCAAGAGAAAAGAAACAGGTAACAAATGTTAACAAAGGAAAGCCCATCATAAACACAGCAGATTTCTCAACTCAAACCATCAAGTCAAGAAGAGCTTGGAGTGAAATATTTCAAATCCTAAAACAAAAACAACTTCCAACCCATACTGATACATCCTGCAAGACCTTCTTTCATATCTGATGGTTGGACTGGGGAGATAGCTTGGCAGTCTCTGGTACCACATGCTGTGCCAGCCCTAGAATCCCAGGCATGCCATGTCAGCCATTGGAAATGAGTGTGGTAGCACACACCTATAATCCAAGCATTGGAAAGGCTGAGACAGGAAGATCACTATGAGTCCAAGCTGCATGATGAGACCCTGTACTGAATATATAGGTCTTGTTTTATCTTGGTCTTAACCATGAGATATAAAAGCCATATTGATATGCTGAGCTGTAAAAGGCTCAAGTCAACAACCTCCAGTATTGCCAGTTGTACTGATAACCCACTACTATTATGGAGTGTTGGACTATATACACAGCTACTTTTTCTTTGTTCAGTGAGATGAAAGATTTGTACTAATAGTATTTAGACAAGTTATCATGTTTGCATCTTGTACTCTGAACAACTACTATGAAGACAACAATGTGCAATGTATTAATTATTGTATCTGTCCTTCTAACATATTTTGAAACTGTCTCATTGCTATTTCTTTCTCATTAATAATAATAAAAATAAATAAATAAATTTCTCTTAGTTACAATGTCAAATCCCACGAAGTTTGGAGGAAGGAAAGGACAGATATGAGAAGCAAATGAAACAAAACAGCAAAACAAAATAAAATTCCTCATTGACTGAAAGTGTCCTAATCTGCCTTCTTTCTTTCTTTCTTTCTTTCTTTCTTTCTTTCTTTCTTTCTTTCTTTCTCTCTCTCTCTCTTTCTTTTTCTTTCTTTCTTTTTTATACTGGCCTTTGGTTAAAGGTGGCACATGCTTACTGCACGCTATTGTAGGTTCTTGGACATTCGCCCTGTTAATACAGTTTTCATCTGCTCTTCCCCCTAAGGTCAGTTACACACCCTGCTCCAGTTTATCCCTTCTCTTGGCCTCTAGCTACTTTCCATTCCAACCCTCTCATTTTCCAATTGGTCACAGAAGACAGATTGAGGACAGCTTCCGTGGACTATGCAAAATGACCATGCTTCCTTTACCTGACAAGCCAGGATCTTCGACCCATTTCTGTGGCAGCTGCTTATCCTACATCTCGGCTTGCTATCAGCTAGTCAGCCTCTCACCTAACTTCAGATTTCTCAGAAAGCAGTTAGTCTCTAATGTTCACGTCCTTCTATTTTCAAGGAACAACTACCCAGCTCTGCAAATGATTCCTCTGTAGTTCCCTTTCTTTCATTTGAAATGAAGACACACTGTAAACGCATGCCAACCCTCTCTAGGATGGAAAAGGACACAAGTCACAACTTTCCCCAGATGTCTTAGTCACTTTTCCCATTGTTGAGACAAATTACGCAACACCCAACACTAAGCAATGCAAGGTTTATTTAGCTCACAGATTATAGAGATTTTATTCTATAATAAACTGGCTCCAAAGCAGAGTGGTTTGACAGAGGAGAGCAGTTCCTAGTAGGCAGTCTGTAGCAAAGCAACAAGGGATCTTAACGGAATCTTTCTTTCTTTTCATCTTACCCAGGCTACCAGGATTAGGACTGTGCCAAATCAATCAGCAGATTGATTTAGTAATCACCCACCCTTAATCTTAGCACCCTTAATCCTAGCATTGCACCGTGAATCAATCACACACTCCAGATTTAGCTACCTCTGAAAAAGCCCCATGTAGGATTGCATTAGGCTCTATCCTGCCATTTATCCTAAGGATATATAATGTTGGGTTTGGTTAGGGCCTATGGCAAAAGCAAGGTAAGCAAAAATACCTTGTTGGATTCTGGTCATAGTTATGGAAAGAAACCAAAAGCTGGTATTATCTGATTGAAAAACAGCAGTGATATATGCTGCTTTGCCTGCCTGTGAGGGGACAACGGGACAGCAGACAGAGGGGATCACATAGGGGGTTGAATCTGTTCATGAGCATCCCATTCCAGGAGTGGAGTGGGTCAGGTTCCCACTCTCATGCACTGGGGATGTACTTGCTGCAGCAGGCCTCCTTTTCATCTAGCTCACTGACAGTCAAGCTGATAATGATATTGGGACCAGTGATGTATCTGACACAGAAAATCTTACAGGATGGCAGAACGCTGGTAATGACACCTAGCTCCTATGCACAAGAGAAAGAGGGACCTCTGGCTGACATCTGGTATACTGATGGGTTCAGCCATGGCACAGCTCCACAATAGACAGCAGTCATGGACCATCCCAGGACAGAAATCTTCTGATTTGAAACCAGAACAGGCTGGATGAGCCAATAGGCAGAATTGCAGGCAGTGCGGCTACTCATATGTGTCCTACTGGCTTCAGGACACTGGTATGATTGAAAGGTATCATGAGCTCCTAAAACCTAAACTGCTTATTTGGTTTCAAAGTTCACTGGGTACCCTGTTGCAAGTTTTACACCACGCAGTTCAACTACACAATGAACAGATCCAGTATGTACTTGACAACGTGTTGGATCACCTCTTTTTAAAAAATTTTATTAATTTTAATGAGAAAGAAATAACAATGAGACAGTTTCAAAGCAGGTTAGTAGGACAGTTACAATAATTAATACATTGCATATTGTTGTCTTCATAGTAGTTGCTTAGAGTACAAGATATAGATATGATATCTTTACTAAACACTATTACTACAAACCTTTCTTCTCATTGAACTAAGAGAAAGTAGCTGTACCACCTCTTAAAAGCCCGCCAGTCTGTCTGCATATTCAGTTCATAAAGCAAGGTTCTAAGATGATGAAAATAGCCTTAATCTTTCCTGTGTTGGAAACTATGCAGCTAGGAGTCCACTATCACTGAACTTGGGATTGGCCCACAGACCCCTGGTGGGAAATTGTGCATTCATCTCGGAGCCCTTGGAAGAAAGACTAAAATGTAACATAGAAGTACAGCCCTGGATTTCAACATGGCCTCTAAGGGCCTTGGTGCGCTCTCCATCCGATACTACAGCCACCATTCTGGAAAGAAAGTGACATAATGGTTGCTGGCCCATTGCTGGAAGTGGTAGACCTAGCCCCCATTCCTTTACCCCAAGTAGGACATTCTAAACAAGAGGGCAACATGATTCTGAGAACAATCCTATTACAGATGAATAGGTATCCTTTATTCTCCCAGATGAGTGGTATCTTCATATAATGGAAGCGACTGGAAGATTCTACAAAGCTGCAAAAGGGTGCTATGAATCTCAGCTCCTGAGCAGCTGATGGGGTGGCTGGGAATTGTGCAGAGCTGTAGAGCCACTGCCCTCAAAGCCCAGAGCTGCCAGTGCTGATTCATGATTTCTATCCAAATTGAGTGAAACAACCCCCAGCCCATTGCCAACAGAATTCTTTCTAACCAGGTGAGGATGTGTGCCTGTAATTATATACAACTAGTCAAGAGACTGAGATTTGAGAAACAAGTCTAGTTCAAGGCCAGCTTGAGCAATATGATACCCTGTTCCAAAAAATATCCCTTTTCGCCTGATATTCCAACTGTTTTGATGCCCCTAACTCAGATAAGGGTTTTAGTGAGGTGAAATACTTTCACATAAACGCTTTTAGCAAGTTCTACTTGATATTTTAGCTCACAAGTCACCTTAGTTTGCAACAAGTGATAATTTACGATCTTGATCACAGCTGTCATTTCAAGAAAAACATAATTTCCCAAATTTGTCCAGTCCACAAAAATCTTATTACTGAACTTTTTGGCTAGAACAGCTAATAGAAAAATAATTTTTCTCATTTTTAAAGTCTGGGACACACCCTTTTTTTGAAAAAAAAAAATGTGAAAACTCACTCTCATTTTCATTCCAGCTCTGTCTTTTGAATTTTCTTGTCCTGTCTGATAGCTGATGTGTCTCTCTCAGGGCATGGGCTGCTATGGTTACTTTCCCACAAACTTTGTCCCATACCTGATCTTGCTGTAAAGTTTATCTTCTGTCTTTTTCAAAATGTTTGGCCTGAATGAATTTTCTGTCTTATAGAGTTCATTCTTTGAATAGAAAACTTGCTGTTATCTTACAATAATGTACAATTTGAAACTGTAAGGCAAAAGATAACCAACACCTTTTCAGTGTACTGTATTTTCTTACACTCTAAGAGGAGAGGTGGTAGAAGTATGTTAACTCATCTGAGACCTAGGGCAAAACAGCATGGCTGAAAGGATGCTGGGGTGGCTAATTGACTGAGTCCACTTGAGACATTTAGAAGTTTCACTAAATTGGCTCAGAAATTCTGCATGCTGGAGAGTAGAAGACACACCCTATGGTGGCTCATTGCCTGGATGGTATAAAGGGAAACTGAGGAAGGACTGTTCTGCTTCTGTTCTTCAAAGGATCACCAGCTTTCATCTTTGCTTTGAAGTCATCTCCTGGCTTTCATCATAGACCCTTCAGCCTTCCATTACAGACCCACTGGCTTCCTGTTGTGGACTTACATAGGACACTGCACTGAACTCCAGACCTTGGACTGAAACCCTCAGTCTGCACTGTCCAGACACCCTCTGCACACTTCCTCATCCGACTCTGTGGGTGACCATCATAAGCCAATCTTGTAATTTTGTATGCCTTTTAATAACTTGTGTTGTATCTGTTTCTCTACTAAAACACTGATACAGATGCCAAAGAAGAGAAGTGTTAATGTCTCAAATTAAATGCTTCAGTGTTTCATGTAAGATGACTACAAACTTTAGATACATGTCATATGCACCCTAAGATTTCTTTTATTCTCTCATCACATATCCTCCCTGAATGAATTCACCCACCCAAGCATCATTCAGGGAATATTCTGGTGGTATAGCTGGGCAGCCCCAACCACTCTTTGAGTCAGGTGTTGTCAGGTTTCAAAAGCTTCTCTTTTTGTTGTATGTCCTCTTCCAGCAACAACAAAGATTCAGTGAGAAAAAATAAATAAAAGCAAAGTGAAAAGAACATATCCCAGTTGTGTGCACTGTTTAAAAAAAAGTTCTTAAGAGATCATATGCAGTATCCTTCCTTACCTTTTGCTTTCAAGTCCTGATAGCCTGCTAAGCTTCCCCAGATATTTGGCAAAATATCTGCAAAATCACTCTGGTCTCATGTGTTCAGCTTATGCAACAGTAACAGATTGTCAGTCTTTACTGCTCAACCTGAAACTAGGATTATCATTTCTTTAAAAAATTCTGGGAGGACAACCCACTCAGGGGCCCCCTTTCTGTCCCTCTCAGATAGAAGATTTCTTCCCTCCAATAAATTTATTCTGCACATTAAAAAATCTGTCCATGCCATTATTCTAATGTACATTTTGGGATCACTATACTTACCCTTGTGAAAACTACCTTGAACTGTGTTTCTAGAGTCCTTGAACTATTCCAAATATACATCAAATCTTGATGGGCAACTGTGATTAACCAAGGAACAATAAAACTCTTCAACGGATCAAAAGTATTTATTGATTTATGTCAGGCACTATGTAATATGCGCTACACAAGAAGAAAAATAAGATAAAATACATGTACTCCTCATGACAGGAAACAGAAAAAAATAATTGCAATACACTTTGATAAGTGATTAAATTAAGATAGGTACTGAGAAAGGAGTCCCAGTCCCTTTAAAATTAAGCAGAGCTTTCTGTGGGTTTGAATCTTCTGAGAGATTGACTTGAGCTCCAGGAAAATAACTGGCAGAACAATGTCATTTACAGAGCTAAGAGGGGTTGGTCTTGTGCTGCAATAAAGGTGCTTCTCTCGAAACCAGAGAAAAAGAGCCAAGATATGTATAGATATAACAGGCGAGACTGAATAAGAAGGAAGTAGAATAACTCACAGGGAGGGGTAGGTTGGAGACTGGAGTCAAGGAAAGACGTTGGAGGGTCGTGACAATTTGTGATAGACACCAGAGGACATAAAGAGGCTGCAATGCTGACCCTGGGAGAGATACATCTGTAGAGTACAGCCTGCAAGGATTAGTGTTTGCTGCCCCAGGTGGTATTGCAAGATATTATGAGTGTGAAGTCAGGGTTGTACTTTAGGAAAAAAGTCAAGAATATTAGAGAGCATTTCTTTTTTTACTTCAGAGGTTATTCTGGTCTGATTTCCTCTATACCTTTCTGCATTTGTTTCTTTACTTCAGATGCTATTAATTCAGAGATTTCAGCTGTGTGACATTGCCAGTTCTGCTGATAACCCACTGCTATTATGCACTATTGGACTATATATACGGCTACTCTCTCTTAGTTCAGTGAGAAGAAATATCTGTAATAATAATGTTTAGACAAGATATCATGTCTTCATCTTATACTCTGAGCAGCTACTGTGAAGACAATAATATGCAATGTATTAATTATTGTAACTGTCCTACTAACCTGTTTTGAAACTGTCGCATTGTTATTTCTTTCTTCTAAAATTAATAGAATTTTGAAAAAAGAATATTAGAGAGGAAATAACTTGAGTCATGAACCACAGACTCCAGTCTGACTGGGGAAGTGAGGTCAGAGAGGGCGATACTAATTAGCTTGAATATCAACCTTAAGAGACTTTCTATAGATAATTTACTCAAGAGCCAGGAGCAAAGCATCTATCACCACAATACTCAGGCACAAGGACTGGGTTGCTCCCCCTAGAATTGTTGAAAGTCATCCAACATGCCATGAGATCAATTCTAATCGAATTTGGCTTTGCATTAGAATTCCACTAGTGCTTCTAAATCAAACAAGTAATAATAATATCATGCAAATTCCAGTGACACTGATTTGGGATAAGGCCAGACCATCCAGTCTATTGTATATTCATTGTACTTAGCCAATATTTTGGATGCTCACTCTTCAATTAAACAAAATCAAGCAGCAAGTTGGGAGAACTGCAGTCCATAAAGAAGAGAGAGAGCTGAATTCTGTATACAACGTGATCTCATTTTTGCTGATAGCTTCACTGTTTTTATATGCTAACTAGGTGATAATTAATACTCAAACTGTCTTTATTTCCCTTCTTCTGCCACTCATGATAAGATAGAGAAGCTAATTAACTGGGAAATGACCCTCAAAGCAGCCAAAAAGCAAAAGAATTAATGGGAATGAGAAGTACACGGATCCAGAATTTCATACTTGTAAGAGTGGTGTTAAAGTGCATAGGCTGCTGTGTGCCACACTTCAGTTTAAAATTTCTATTCACTTTTCACAACAGCTTCTTGAAACAGGTTATTAAATTAGTCCCACTTTACAGATGAGAAATAATAGCACAAGATAATAGGAACTTACACAAAATCATACAGACGGCCTGTGGTCAAAGTGAACTGTGTGCCCCTTATCAGATTCCAAAGTCTTATTTTTTAATATGAATATATTAATAATTATATATCATTATAATATATTATATACTATATATTATATTATTATCAATAATATAGTATTCTTTATCATATACTATATTATATATTATACTATACTATTACATATAATATAACATATTATGACATATAACATTGTATATTCAGTAAGTTAGTAAGTTCATTAATCAAGAGAAAGGATGGTGGAACTGTAGTGGAGCTCATTGTTGAACACTTGCTAGACCTAAAAGAAAAAGAATATTATCAATATATTAAAGAAAGGAACAATGGAAGAACCTTATAGTCATTGTTCAGAGCAATCTAAAAATGTATTTCTGAATGGATCCTGAATACAACTTTTTCTGTGTCCATATTGCTGACTCACCATGTGGCATCACAACTGCCCTAAAAATATCTGCTTACATGGACAAATTACATACAGCCTCTCTCCACTCTCCAGTTGTACAGTTTTCCACAGTAATAAAATTTCCTTCTTGCTTTTCCATTTGTATTCATTGCCCCATCAAGTAACAGAACCTTGATTCAATCAGGATTTTATTAAACTCTCATCTTGTAGTTAATTCTATCCTTTTCAAAATGTTGTAATCTACTTTCTCCATGTGAGCTGTCTCTAGTCAGTTCATTAATGTCTAGGTGTTTGTGTGTGCTTTGCTTTCCACCATGTTAATTAAATTACTTGTTGTATAAATTATTACAGTGTCCCGGATGATGGAGAGCAGACAAATGTCAGGACACTGATTAATATTTCCTCAATGCTTGTGGAAAGGAAAGTATTGCTATTTTGTCTTTGTCTCCCCCCGAGAATGACAGATATTAGTATAATCACAAGGTACCCTGACATGACCCTAGACCAGTGGTTACTAACTTTGTCAGTATATCAGAATTACCCAGAGCTTTAAAATGTACTTGGCTTGGGAATAAAATTCTCAGGTGATTTCTTTTGAGTAACTTGAATTAGGAATCCATTTATGAAGAGCTAGCATATCTGTAGGGAAAATAATAGTTGAGACTGGTGTATTTTCTAGTTACCTGTATTTTGTGGTTGTTGTTTTTATTTTATCTAAAGCAAAAATATCTTGGCCTATAACCCTCTCTCTAGCTAAGAGACTTTTAAAAATCAGAGTAATGTCAGTATTTTATTTGTAGGATGTTTTCTAGGGCCACTGCTGATAAAATGTCTCAATTCTCATCACTTGGGTCATTGAGCTGTCATGTAAACCTGTAATTATTTAGGATTAGCCTGTGTACAGTAAGCTTTTTTACCAAGGACATTTCATACATGGCTCAGGAGTTTAAAAGTCATAGAAGCCATTTTCAAGTAGACAGAGTATGGTGATGGCTCTTACAGTGATACAAAATTATATACCTGAAATTGTTTTCGCTGCTTCTACCCATTTTTCTTGTCAAGACTAACTCAACACATTTTGAAGAGCAACAGTACAGTGGCTTTCTCTAAGCTAATGGCTAAAATCTATGCACAGTACACATCTTTTTTCTGTATTCCTCACAACCCACCTCAGAAAGAACAGGGAATATAACCAAGGGAAAACACTGGACACTCAGGAGAGTGTTCACTGTCCTTGAACAAAATGTTGTTTCTTCCACACTCAACCCCTTGCCCTCAGGTCCCCAGTTTTCTCAGCTACAGAATAAAGATAATCATGGTACCTACCTAGTAAGCTAAAGAGAACATTCATGATACTCACCAATAGATGTTAGCCAACATACCAAGTGTTTTTCTAGGGCCTACAAGTGAAATCATCAATGTCAACTAGTTGAGCTACCTCTGCTTAGAGAAAAGGTTTAAGAAAGGTGGGAGAATTGGACCTGGGGAACACTAGAATTAGGAGACTCTAGGACCCCATCAGTGAGCTTCAACTGTCCTTCTGTTATTATAGAAGGCATCAGAGGGGTATCTTCCTTTCTAGTGTTCCCAAGCTCCTGTCTAAAATTCACTTTCCTTATTCTTCAGAACTGTAAGCTTCATGCATGTAGGAATAAAATATGTATTATTTATCATTATGCATCCAGTAATTGTTCTAGGATCTGATACTTAGAAAATGAGCAACAACATCTTAACTACTTCAGAAGCCTGGAAGGGTTAATTTTTTATCATCTATTAACACATTCACCTAAATAAGACTGCACAATTTAGTCCTTGCACTTGGTGGATCTCAGGTCTGCAGAGAGAATGAATACATTTCAAGGAGGAAGGAAGAGTTAGAGACAAGAATAAGCCTGGGAGATACACAGTGCCTCAGTCCACAGGGAAAACAGCTTTTCAGAGAAGCTAAAGGGCAGCATGCAATTATAGACCATCAGGAAGCAGCCAAAGTGGAAGAGATCCAGTTAGGCAGCTGGAAATGTGAAGAGAAATGAAACAAAGGTGAAGGTGGCACAATGGAGACAGACAGGGGAGAGTTCAGAGTAGCTAGTTGTGGAGAAGCTTTCAGTGATGATGGTGGAAAATAAAGGTAAAATGAAGCATCAAGTCCAGATATTTTTTTAACCTGGGATTTCCAGTGTCATGCACATGTGGAAACAAGCATTTGAACTGTGGTTGTGAAAATATAGTCCTCTGTCTATCAACATCAGCCTCACAGGGGTGCTTTCCAGATGGGCTTATTCTCGGGTTCTTTATTAGTTTATTCTCATCACTGTAATGAAATGCTAGAAGCAAGCTCACTTTATAAAGAATAAAGTCTTATTTTGCTCTCAGTATAAGATACTGAAAGAACAAACACTTCATAGGAACTACTGGAGGCCCCCTCTGGCTGTGGCATCTCTTTGTAAATTGCACTGATGGAGCCAGTGCTGAAGGAGAAACCACACAACCAAACAAGAAGCCACATGCACTGGAGGGGCCAAGATCAGACATTTACAACAGCCTTGTTTTGAGAACTAACAGTCTCATGAGAAATACCCAGCCTCCTCTGAGAGCACGCCCCACTGACCAGAAGCTATCCCATGAGGACACACCTCTTGCATGTGTGTACCTGTGCACGATGAAGGGCTGAAATTGAACCCAGAGCCTCATAGAAGACGGCAGGCAGAACTCTACCATGGAGCTGCCCTTCTACCACTTGTGCTCCACTTCTTAATGACCCATACTCTCTCCCAACATTGAACCCTAGGACCAAGTCTCCAAAATGTGAAACTGGGCAACAAATGAAGTGCCAACCAAAGAAAGGCCCTTTCTCACAGCTGTGAATGAGGAATTCTTTTGGAGTAGGGCTCAGCAAGCCCTACAGGGATTCTGAATCAAACTAGGGTTTGAATATCACAGATTTAAAGTTCGACCCCAAAACCCTGAAAAAACAAAATGAACCTTGCATTCTAATGCATGAGATACAATGAGAAAAATTACTTTTTAAATTTTTATAACTCCAGAAGGTAAGCAGGGAGGATACCTACCATGAACTCTTGTTCCTGTGATGTGTGAAGAAACAGGACCACAGCTCCATAATGGAGTTGACCAACACCTTGCATGGGGAAGAAATAAAAGGGAGCATGTCTCTCACATCAGTACCAAGATAGCTTTTTTTACCAATTTCCCCTGATCAATCCACCAAAACCTACACAATACAAAAATCTTCCTGGTATAGTTTTTTTTTCTTTTAATATTTTGAGTATGATCAAACCCTAC
>PVKN010007870.1:0-12339 GCA_004027915.1 Capromys pilorides
ACACAGTCCCTGGATGTAGCTGTCCCTGGCCTCAACCTCTAGGTTGTGTGTGGCCCCTGCAGGTCTCATGGGGTCAGTGGACGAAAAACATGAGAAGCCTCTCAGCAATATTTCTTGGCTTCGATTGTGTCTTGTCATGATGCTGTCATAGATATAGTTGGTTTAGCCAAATACTATCATGATTAGTGTCACTCAATCCCTTCCCTATTGTTTTTATTTTTAGTACTGGGGTCTGAACCCAAGACCTTCATACTGAGCTACATTATACCCCCAGACGTTTCATTTTATGTATGTATGTATGTATGTATGTATGTATGTATGTATGTATTTATTTATTTGCTGACATAAGTTCTCACTAATTTTACATACCACCAGACTGGGCCTGAACTTGTGACCCCCCTGCCTCAGGTTCCCCAAATGCCGGATTATAGGCATGTCACACTGTACCTGGAGCTTTTACTGTTTTAAAAATGTGGTCACTAGAAAATGTAAAATGACGACGTGCAGCTCCTGTCTGTGTCCCGCGCTACGGTGCTGCCCGTGTCCCCAGATGTTGGTCATCCGGATCTGAGTGGATGGGACACGGCCTAGCGTGGCCCTGCGGGGTGAGCGGCGGGGTCCCCGCTGTCCTTCCTGGGCCTCTTTCTGAGCCTTGGGGGGAGCCTTTGGGCTGCACATGGAGTTCGCCTCGTTCGTCCTTTCTGCTTCAGGGTGCGGCAGTCACGTCTTCTCGCTGCACCTTCATAGTTGGGACCTGGAAGTCTGCAGACAGGGGAGGGGCGCAGCCCCAAGTGCCCAGGATGGCCAGGGGCCAGGCTGGATTCAAGATGCTCTGCACATGGCCTGGCCTTGCCTGGCCTGGCCTCAGCCACCAGCCGCCCGCTGCCTCATGCTGCCTGTAGCCCACTTCTTTCCATGGAGGGCTTTGAAATGTGCTGCCCGACGGCACTATTGTCTTCTGGTTGTCTGAGCCAGCGCCCGCCCCTCCTGGGCCTCAGCACCTGCAAGAGGGCTACTTCCAGGCAACGGTTGCTTTGGCTGGCCCGCTGGGATCCTTCCCCTCTCCAGAGGTGTAGGTAGCAGGACAGTGGTTGTCAACGTCGAGCGGGAATGCGGATCATGATTAGAAACGGCTCCTGGAAACCAGGCGTGGTGGCGCATGCATGCCCACAGTCCAGCACTTGGGAGGCTGAGGCGGGAGGATTCCTGACGGGCTGAGGTCAGCCCGGGCTACTTAGCGAGACCCTGTTTCACTTGTCAAAAATAAACAGTTTGTGAAAACTTGCCCTCAGTGCTCTGGGTTATAGGCTCCAAGTATCGGGAGGGACCCCTCACCAGGGAAGAGCCCTGTACTGGTTCACAGGGCCTTTTTGGGGTTCCCAGGAGCAGGCTGGTGGTGCAGGCCTCAGCTGTGGGTAGCAGAGGGCCACCTCTCAGTCTCAGTGGGCCCTCAATTGGACAGTGCCACCTGGCCCAGGAGAAGGAGGAGAGGGCGGTGCTGTTCATTGTGAGAGAAAGAAGAGCCAGCAGCTGCGGGCAAACAGCGCTGTGTGCTTTGGCCAGGGCTCTGCAGGTTGAGCCCCTCATGCCTGGGGGAGGGGCTGTGATTTGTAGTCTGGGCGGGCAGAGGGGACAGCTGGGCAAACACTGGCCTCAGACCTTGGCTTCTGTCTGTCCCTGCTGTGCCTGGATGTTAGCAGCTGCAGGGCAGCGGGGAAGGGACGAGGGGAGGTGCAGCCCCATGGCTCACTGGAGCCTGTGGGGAAAGCTGGTGTGTGGGGACCCGAGGAGGGACAGGACAGCTTAGGAGCCGGCTCAGAGCTGACTCCTGCTGGGCCTGTGGTGGCGTGTCATGTGTCCTCCAGCTCTGTGCACCCCAGTTTTGAAGTGGGCAGCTTTGGTGGACAGCTCAAGGAGGCCTCTCTCGAATTACAGGGCTCCCTGGCCCCAGCTGTGCAGCTGTGCACTGTCGGCTTAGGGTTAGAGAGCAGGGTTAGAGCCAGCGTTAGGCTTAGCCATTAGGGAGAGGCATTCAGTTCAGGATAGGGTTAGAGGCTTAGGGCTAGAGTTAGGGTTACAGGGTGAGGGCTAGGGTTAGATGGTTAGGCTTAGGGTATGGGCTAGGGTTGGAGGGTTAGGCTTAGGGTACTGACTAGGGCGGAGGGTTAGGCTTAGGGTACAAGCTAGCGTTGGAGTCAGGGTTAGGGTTGCAGTGTGGCCACCTACAGAGCTCAGTGCTGGTGTTCTAGAGATTTCTCTGGTAAATGTCACTTTTGGCTGTTCCTAAGGGACACTGAAGAGAAGCTGCAGTGTCAGGGCCCCGTTGGCTGTGCCTTCCTCCACACACATGTCCTGTGTTTCTCACATGCCAGTCCTCACCTTCCTCTTTTCTCCCCCTTTTTACCTTCTTTTTTCAGAGGTTAGGGAAGGAGACAGGAGTCAGACTGGCGAGCAACGGCATTTGCCAACCCTTCCAGCCGCGGTATGGCAACTCATTCCGGGCATGACCTCAGGCTAGTTAGAGCATCCAGGTGGACTTGTAGAAGCTCAACAATGTCAGCACTGTGCAGGCATTTTATAGGTGGCTACTCGAGCATCCTCAGAGCTGGGGCCTCATCCCATGCTGGCTGCTTCACAGTCGCAAGATGGTTGCCATCGCTCCGGCCTTTGTGTCTGCACTCAAGATTGTTAAGAACAGAGACAGAGATCATACACAGGATTTTTGTATACTTTTCTCTTTCATCACAAAGCAGTCATGCTTCACAGACCGCACTCACATTGCACTGGCCAGAACGGCCAAGTCTGGGGCAAGGAAAACAAGGCAACAAGTGTCCGGCTTGTTTCGGTGCCTTTGAAGGTAGCTGATAAGGTGGGGGAGGGTAAAGATGAACGCTGGGTTGGGCAGTCAGCAGCTGCGGTCCTTTCCAGTGTTTTCCTCCCTCATTGTTCTCCTCTGTCTTCTCTTCTGGGAACTGGGCTTGGGCTGTTGGGTTGGTTGCTCATCCTTAGCATTTTCTTTCTTTCCTAAAATTCTGCTTTCAAAGTGCAGCTTCTTTGATGTTCCATACACCGTGAGTGGAGGGCTGGGAATTTCAAGACTGAGGCCAAATGCCAAGACTCTGGGGCTTTGGGATCCCCTGGGACTGTCCCTAACCCCCTCCATAGAGCCACCCAGTGCCTGGGCCCGCAGTTGAAGCCAGGCTCATGATGTGTGTGTGCGTGTGTGTGTATGTGTGTGCGTACACAAACTTTTCCCAAGGTGGCTCAAGAACTGGATGCGTAAGTGGGCCTGGTGGTGCATTCCTGTAATTTAAGTACTTTGGTAAGCTGAGGCAGGAGCACTGGAAGTTTGAACTCAAGCCAGGCAACTTCACGGCTTAGCAAAACCCTGTATCCCAATAGAAAATGGGGCCAGAGAAATAGCTCAGTGCAAACCCTGAGTTCAAATTCTAGTACTGCCGCCAAACCAAACCAGAGCTGTGCCCTGTGCTTTCCAGGTTTGGGGTGATCCACTCGGTGTTCACCAACTTGCTGCTGTGGGCCAACAGCGTCCTGAACGAATCCAAGCACCAGCTGAACGAGCACAAGGAGCGGCTGATCACGCTGGGCTTCGGGAACATCACGATAGGTAGGGGACACCCTGCCCGTGACTAGGGCAGGGGGACACCTGCTGGCACCGCAGAGAGCGCAGAGAGGGCGCTGCAGGGCCGTGGACAATGCCCTGCTGTTGCTGCCGCTGCTCCCAACGCCCCCCTGCGGCCCTGCTGAGCGTAATGAGAGGGTCCTGCCGGGGCTCGCCGACCCAGGCTGTCCTCTGCACACCTGTTTCCCAGGGCGCAGCCTTCGAGAGAAAGGAGCGCCTTTGTTCTCGACTGTGGGAGATTACTGACTGTTTCTGACTTAATGAGGCCCCTATGGCCTGAGCTTTCTGCTAAAAGTATGACTTGGAGACGCCCTGGAGCTCTCATGGCGCACTGCGCTTAATTGGGTGTCATTCACTTGAAGTTTTATTTAACTGCACTTGGCTTGTAGTTTTGGCCCATTTTTATCCTTCCTTGCTCCCACCTGAGAGCTGGTAGTGTTAATCTTTATGTCTTCTTTCAAAATCTTGAGCGTTTGCAACCTGCCACGCCCATTTTAGACTGGGCCAAAGAGAACGTGTGGCGCAGGGCAGCGCAGCGAGCCGCGCGCACGGCCCCGCCCAGTTTTCCGTCTGATCATGCACTGGCTGTGTTGCCCCTGCACGCAGCCCGCCTGCTGCGCAGGCCCAGCGTTCCCCTCAGCTCCTGCGCAGCAGCCACTCCAGAAGGGGCGTCGAGGACCTCAGGGAACGAGCCCTGCTGACTTTTTCAGCACCGCGGCCAGCGCCGCTCTTGGGAAGGCCCCTGCGGCCTTGAGCCTGGTTCCCACTTGCTGTCCCACATAGCGGTAGTGACAATGACAACTGTAGGAAAGCTGGTAGGAAGCTCTTGCTGTGCAGTGGCACAGCTCCGAGCCGTTCCGTGGCTTATTTGATTCTCACCTCAGCAGCGGGCAGCATTAACTGCAGCGCGAGGTGGGCGGAGTCCCTGACACTGGCCAAGGTGACGGGGCACACACGGCTGAGTCAGGAGGGGAACCCCACAGTGGGCCACAGGGCCCTCGTATTGAGATACGAGATTACATTTACGTAGAGAGGTAGGTTTCGCCGGCTCTAACCACTGCAACCTTCTGATTCCCTTCCATCTTCTGCAAAACACTGTGTGGAGCAGAGGCTGCTTAGGCATCAAAGGCTGCGTCGTGTTCTGCAAAAGGAAGGCTAACGCCTGCTCCGTGGAGCTCCTCCTGTGAGGTGTAAGAGTTTCCGCATATTATAAAGCAAAACAACGATGAAGTGAAAACAAACAGACAAACAAACAAACAAACAAACCCCCACTAACACCTGCCCAGGAGCGCAGCCTAGGCAGCCTGATTTTAACATTTGGTGACCTCTCATTATCTATATATGAATGTGTGTAACTATGTGAAGCTAGTTAACATATGCATTATCATATATAGTTACCAGCAAAACACACCTCAATTATAATTGCTGGGGCTTTTGTTCATTTGTGCTTGAACCTGGGCCGCACTGTGTAGTTCAGGCTGGCCTCAGACTCGTGGTGGTCACTGCCCCATCCTTGGAGTGCTGGAAGCACAGGCATGCACCGCTGCGCCTGGCTTGGTTATAGATTTCCAAGGGCCACTGCACTGTACGGTTGTGCCAGCACTCACTTCACGGCAACATGGAGCGTAAAGCTCTCCTTCCCCAAGCGGGCGCAGATTTCCCAACGTTCTGATTCCATTTCTGGGTCCCTAGGAGTGGACAGCAGGTGGAACCAGGGTCGCCCTGTGAACCCGTACGGTAGCCAGCCTGTGCGCGATGGTCGATCTCCGGCTCCCCCTCAGGAAAAGACCCTCATTCTGCAGCTGGGTGTCTTTGATCAGGCGGTGATAATGCATGCTCCTGCTGCACTGGGCAGCCTTGCAGCCTTCAGCCTTAGCCCTTGTCGAACAGGAGGAGCATTTTAAATAATCGCTAAAAAATCAGATGCACAAGTGATATCCACAAAATTTAGCTGAGACAGGTATAAAAGCTAAAAGAAAACACCCCTCACCCATGACTTCCCACCCGGAGAGAATGACCATCTCATTCTAGGCTGTATCCTTCCTGGTTTTCTCCTCTGTCATTGCTTCCTGAGTTTCTCTTTTCTAAAGTAGAGGCCACCTCTGTCCTGCTTTTATGCTATGGAACACCTTCGCAGGGCAGGAGTGCGATTCTAAGGCAATGCTGGAATGGTCACACAGACTGTGACATCTGAGTGACTAGGATTTGTTAGGTGGTGACCCTTAGGATCCTGGCTCTGCATGGCTTCACACTGAGCACGATGCTAGGCAAGCTGTCCCACTGGAGTGGGACATACCAAGCCCAGCGACAGAGATTTCCTGGTGCTTTTCTAACTCCTGTGGTTGGTGCAGCCTCTCTCCCATGGCCCCTCCCCCATGGCCCCTGCTCCCCGATTGGCCCCCACATGATGAGCTCCTCCCCCATGCTCCCTCCTCTTTCACCACCCCTCCCCTATCTCCTCCAGTGGTGACCCTTGCCTCAGGATTCACTCTCCTATAACTGCCCCCTACCCGTGGCCCCGTCCTCCATGACCCCCTGGTCCCCCACGACCTCTCCTCAGTAACCCCCTCCCTGCCGACCCCAATGTCTCCTAGAGCTGGATGACCACTCTCCGCCATGCAACTGCTCACCCCCGCATCTGTGTGCTGCCCTGGCACAAGGCATGTACTACCTGTACCCGTTCACCATCGAGTACCAGATCCTGGCGTCCACCATGCTCTTTGTGCTCTGGAAGAACATCGGTCGCAGCGTAGACGGTGTGCGGCCCCGGCGCTCTGGGCTGCGGCTCTGCGGCGTCCTGGCTGGCTCAGCGCTGGGCCTGGGTGCGCTGGCTGCCACCCTGGGCGTGGTGGCCGTGTACCTGGTGCATATCGGCCGCTCCAAGGCCAAGAGCGAGGCGGTGCTGGCCATGTTCTACCTCTACGCTATCGCCCTGCTGCTGCTCATGGGGGCCGCGTCGCTGCTGGGCGTCGGCATCTACAGGGTCGATGAGAAGTCGCTGGATGAGTCCAAAATCCCGGCGCGCAAACTGGACTCCGACCTCCTGGTGGGTGCGGCCTCGGGCTCCTGGCTTCTCTCCTGGGGCTCGATCCTGGCTATCGCCTGTGCTGAGACCCGGCCGCCCTACACCTGGTACAACCTACCCTACTCAGTGCTGGCGATCGCGGAGAAATACATCCAGAACCTGTTCATCATCGAGTCCGCGCACCGCGAGCCTGAGGGCCTCCCGGAGGACGCGTGCACCCTGCGCGTGGTCACTGTCTACAATGGGGCTGCTGCCACGGACTCCTCTCACTGCGGGGACTCAGGCGTGGCCTGGGACACAGCTCCCCAGGACCGGCTTGTGCATGCAGCCGTCACGGGGAGTCTGGGTCAGCAGCCAGGCCTTGGCAAAGAGGAGCAGGCAGAGGCGAGGAGAGGGACAGGGGCCCGGAGCTCAGCCCACCGGGTCCAGTTCTTTCGGGGCAGCGCCAAGAGAAAAGTCCTGAGGAACATCACAGCGTTTTTATTCCTCTCCAATATTTCGGTAATCTGTCTCAAGCGATGATCATTACTTTTAAACCTAATAGTTTCTTTTCCTCGTCTTTTTCTCATAAGGCACAGGGGCAGCTTGTAATGCTAAACAATAAAAGGTTATAAGTTGGCCAACAGTTGGGGCCCAGCCTGGGGAATTCAGAGGTTCAGCCCTACCCTGTCTCAAGATAGAGAAAAGAGAGCTGGGGCGTAGCTGAGGGCAGAGACCCTGGGTCCAAACCGCAGCGCTCGCCACACTCTCGCTTTGTGTGACTTGTTCGCTCTCATGCAGATCAGGCATGGCCATGAGATCTCTGAGCTTGGCCCTCAGAGAAGGGCAGACCCTCCTCCTACATGAAGGCATTTATTGAGCACCTGCTGTGTGCAGGAAGTATGTGGGGCACAGCCATGGACCCGGCAGTTAAAGAATAAAGAGAGGGACACCTATTTCCAGTCACTAATGTGGGCTGATTCTGGAGGGCTGTGCATCCCAGAGGGTGGAGCAGCTGAGTCTGAATTAGTCCTAGTGGGTGGGGAGAGGGTGGCAGGAGTGGAGATTGGGCTTTGGAGTCTGGGAAGACTGGGGTTCTGGCAGAGGAGAGACAGGATGCCGCTGTGAAGTGTGCATCCGGGGTGAGCAGGCAGGCAGGAGAACAGGTGGGAGGGGGGGCAGGCAAATGCCAGCAGGCAATGGAGCGTGTCACCTTGGAGGTGTGAAGTTGAAGTTCCACGGTGACGATGTTTGAGGGTGAGGGTCACGGCACTTTAACACCTTGGTGGGGGGAGGAGGCCCTGGGAAGACGGGGCTGTGGGGCAGGCAGGTGGGCTTTGAGATGAATTTGTTTGACCCTAGTGGCCAGTGAAAAAGCGGAGCCTGAAACTCCTGAGAGTGAGAGTGGTCCAGGTTGCAGTGGAGTTGGAAGCCGGAGGGCAGTTGCTTCTATTTAGAGCTGGGGCTGCAGAGGCCCAATGTGCAGGGAAGGGAAGGGCATCGGACACAAGCCCGGGACCCACAGCATGGAGAGGAAGCCAGCAAGGGGGACTGGGAAGAGCTGCTGAGGTGGTAGGGTGAGGGTCCCTCAGCCCCAGAGGCCAGAGGAGAGAGCCAGACAAGAGGCACCCTAAGGGAGCTCTGTGTGCATCTGGCAGTGAAGGCTATCAGTGTATCAGTTATCACTGCTGTGTGAGGAACCACCCCTGGGTGCAGCAACCTAAACAACAGCCATGTGCGTTGCATGGTTCGTCCCTGAGTGGTGTAGCCGGGGCTCTGCTCAGGGCCCTTTCCAGGGTGAGCTCTGCCGACTCCCATGCACCTTTCAAGGCCTCACTCTGGGGATCTGATTCAGACCCACTCATATGTGCTGGACAGAGTCCTGGAGCCCCTGTGGGCTGCTGGCCCGAGACCTCCCTGGGTCCCTGCCATGTGGCCTCTCTGTGGGGCAGCCCAGCTCCAGACAGTGGCCTCCTTCTGTACAAGAGGAGATGGGTGACACGAACAGCAGATCCTTCTGTAAGGGAGAGATTCTGATGGCTCTGCCCTGCTTTTTAAGAAGCGAGCTGGTGGCTTCATTGACACTCAAGGGGAAGGGACCCAGGCGCGAGGAGGGGGGTGGCACTGGGGTCAGCTAAACACTGTCTGTTGTGGCCCAAGAGCACAGGGCAGGACCCCTCTGAGAGGTGTTATCATTGCCATCCTATAGACAAGGAGACCAGGGTTGGGCAAGGGCTGTAAGAATGGAGAGAATCAGACAGGTTCAGAAAGGATGGCACGCGCTTGTAATCCCAGCACTGGGGAGGCCGAGGCACAAGGGTCACAAGCTGAAGCCAGCCTGGGCCATTTGTCTCAAAATAAAAATTAGGCATAGAGCTCAGTGTGAAGGTCTTGGGTTCAATCTCCAGTCCTGGGAAGTGGGGGGCTTCTTTAGGGAGTTATTACAAGGAAGGGTGGGTGAGAGACAGAAGGCTCCTGGTTTGGATGGTTTCCATGAGGTCCGGGATGCTATGTAGTCTCATTGGCCAATGGATGTGCCTGGGGCCCGTCAGTGTGGGCAGCACCTGTGGTGCCTGGGCTGAGTGTCCATCTTGGGGGTGTGGGGCTGCTCACAAGACTCATGTTCCTCTTCTCTTGCAGTTGTGGATCCCTCCTGCCTTTGGCTGCCGTCCCGAATATGACAATGGGCTGGAGGAAGTCGTTTTTGGCTTTGAACCCTGGATCATTGTGGTCAACCTGGCCATGCCCTTTTCTATTTTCTACCGGATGCATGCAGCTGCCTCTCTCTTTGAGGTCTATTGTAAGATGTAGACTGGGTCCACAGGAGGCAGACAAACTGGCTAGCAAGGGAGCTCCCCGGAGCCCCTATGCAAATACTGCCCAACAAAGGCGAGGCCCCCTTTGTCTGCGGTGACCGAGTCCGCGCCTGCACATGGTTGATGTGGGCAGTGGGACAGCGAAACCCATGAGGACGCTGAGACCCATCCTTGTGTGTCAGCTCTGCTCAGCCCAAATCATTTTACCTCCTTCCACATGAGACTGTCCACTGGGCCTGGTCTGTTTTAGGAGAATGTGAGCCATAGTTGGGCAAAACTTTTTCCTGTTTTTCCCCCACAGCCTTTTCTGCTTGTCATTTACCCCATGACAGTCATTTCTTTGACTGTCTGTGTGCAATCAGTTAGACCTGGTCCTTCTCAGAGACACAAATAGAGACCCTGGGTTTCTATTTTCATTTCTGAGTAGGTTTCATTTGTGAACAGAGCGATTTTTGCCCTCTGGTTGTAAATTTAAATATGCCTGAGATTTGGCACCTTGTTATTTGTGATCACTGTGGGATTTATTTTTTTAATATATATATTTTAATGCATTGGGTGCAGGGTCTCACTATGCAGCTGGGACTCATAGTGATCCTCCTGTTTCAGCCTCCCTGGCACTGGGATTACAGGCATGCACCACCCCGCCTGGTCTCAGTGGCTGGCTCGGCATGCTTAGGGGCAGGGCCAGGTGGCATGTGGCGCTGGGGATTGAAACCTGGTCTCTGAGCTTGCCAAAGCAAGTGCTTAGTCTGCTGAGCTATCTTGCTGGTCCTGATTTATTTTTTTTAAAATAAATTTTACTCTTCTTTTTCCTGCTATAAATCTTTATTATGGAGAACTTGGGGGCTTCAGAAAATTAGGAAAGAAAATGCTGCTGCTGTTCAGTTAGCAATCCTCTCTACCATCCTGATGTGTTTCTTTTTCCAGGGCAGTACCTGGGATGCTCTGCTCTTAGACCTACCGGTCATGGTCCAATGTTTTCAATTCTGTGCCCAGTTTTCTTCTTCACCTAATCGTGTGACAAAAGCTTTCTCCCATGTTGCCATGAGCTCACTGTAAATATGCTTTTAATGCTAGTCTATTATGTGAATGTTTTATCATTAACTTGGCTTCTTTCTGTTGATTTCAAAGTGTTCATAGCTTTGTGCTTTTACGTGATTCTGCAAAAATAAAGCCAGATTTCAGAAGCATTCTCTGTATGTACAGTTGCTTTCTATGGTGTCTAGCCAACACTCTGTGCCGTGAATATCTCACACCTATAGATATGATCAACTTCACGGAGAAAATGTTTTTTAAAAACCCGCCTTTGTAGTGGTCATGTACAAATGAAACAATACAGTCCAACTATTTACATAGCACTTACATTTTGTTGGATATCACAGTAATCTAGACATGATCTAATGTCTCCAGGAGCATCACACATGTTACATACAAACACAGAGACATTTCGTATAAGGGACCTTGGCATCTCTGGATTTTGGTGTCCACAGAGGGTCATTAAACTCCCCTATTCGCAGTAAGGCCCAGTAACTGTACCCTTAAAGTTGGGATGACAGCCCAAAGGTTATACGTATCTAAAGGTCTCTGAAGAAACAGTAACATGTGGAAGGGCTTTTAATGGTTTTCCATAGCTGTTTTTTTAAATTTATTTTTGGCTCTCCAAGACAGAACCTCTGTGTGTCCTTCTGGTGAGAGAGGAAACCAGGAAAACCAGGTTGGGGAGTAACTGCCTTAGTGAGCCTGGCTGCAGGTACCCACGTACGGAGAAGTTCTGGCCAGCCCGGGGTGCTCCAGAGGCCCCCGCACCGGCGGATGAGGGAATCTGCACCGCGGCATCAGCTGGATTAGGAGAACCCCTCAGGTCTGCCAAAAGACAGAAAAGGAATGGCTGTGCCTACAGTGGGGTATCTCGCGGGGGTGGAAGCCCGAGGCACCAGCGCGGCAGGGTTCTGCACAGGCCACCCTCAGGCCATGTTGAACAAAAACGTTACGAAGCACAGCCGTGTGACTGGCTTGGAACCCTTCACAGAGGTGCAACAATCCCGGTGTCACTAGGGAAGCCGTGCGCACAGGACGAGGTTAGAGACGCAAGGGAAGAAGCCCTACACACTAAGTTCAGATGGTGGGAAGGGACAGGGCCGCACGGGGACCGGTGGCCCACTGTTCGCTGCGGTTTCGTTGGTACTTTTTAAAGTATGAGCTATTTCCCAGTAAAAAGATTTGAGAGGAAAAACGAGGAATACTAAGGGAAGAGAACTTGGTCGTGGCCGCCAGGGGGCGCACGCCTCCCGTTAGTCACCGGCCTTGAGGACCCTTTGCAAACTCAGCCACCAGTCTCCGCCCGCCACGGCTTCTCTCTCCCCCGCGCGGCCGCCGCCTGGGAGTACAGGGCTCTCGCGGGCATGTGGGCTTCCCTGGTGGGGAGACGCTCGCGGGTCATGGGGAGAAGCTGGGGACACGGCGGTGACCAGGATTGTCACGCGCCTTTTTCTACCCTTGGAGACCCTGGCAGGGACACCGTGGCTTCTGCCGCCCCGGGCCAGCCCTCTACTCGCCTCCCGGGCACGAGAGGGCGCTGTGAGCCTGGCTATGAGGAGGAGGCCGAGGCCAGGCGTGTCCCCACCTGCGGCGAGGGGAGCCCCCAGGAAGCTGGGCAGGGGAGCCAGCAGAGGAGGCGGAGCCGGCCGGTCTTCCCGGCACGCGCCAGCTGTCTCCGGAGGACCTGTTTCCTGGCGATGGTGCTGAGCAGGCGCCGGAAGGTGCTGGATCAGGTGTCCGCAAGTGGCGCCCCGCGAACCCAGAATGGATTTGATTCTGCCGCGGGGTTGTAGGCGCGCGCGCGCGCGCGCGTGTGTGTATGTGTGTCTGTGTGTGTG